>JAPZAG010002190.1:0-18324 GCA_027475135.1 Bactrocera correcta | reverse complement strand
ATTTAAGTTAACTATCATTCTTTTTCTTACTGAAGTTTACATAAAGCCATAACGGTATAACGGCAGTGCATTTGGAAGAATTCCGTAATCTTATATCTAGGAATAAAGTCGATTTTGTTGTATATACACATTTAGCAATAGATATCGAGATGGTTCAACTCATTAGTTTAACATATTTAAGTTAATAAATCTTCTTTAACGATCTGAAGTTTGCATATAGCCATGACGGCATAACGGCAGTGCATGTAGAAGAATTCCGTAATCTTATATTTAGGTATAAAGCCGAATTTGTTGTATATACACATTTAGCAATCGATAACGAAATGCTTCAAATCATTAGTTTATTATATTTAAGTTAATTAACCTTATTTATCTTACTGAAGTTTACATAAAGCCATAACGGTATAACGGCAGTGCATTTGGAAGAATTCCGTAATCTTATATTTAGGTATAAAGTCGATTTTCTTGTAAATATATATTTCGCAATCGATATCCAGATGCTTCAACTCATTAGTTTAACATATTTAAGTTAATAAACCTTCTTTAACGAACTGAAGTGTGCATAAAGCCATGGCGGCATAACGGCAGTGCATGTAGAAGAATTCCGTTAGCTTATATTTAGGTATAAAGTCGATTTTCTTGTATATATGCATTAAGCAATCGATATCGAAGTGCTTCAAATCATTAGTTTAACTTATTAAGTTAATAAATATTTTTTAGCTTACTGAAGTCTACATAAAGCCTTAACGGTATAACGGCAGTGCATTTAGAAGAATTCCGTAATGTTATAATTTTATATTTAGGTATATAGTCGATTTTCTTGTATTTACACATTTAGCAATCGATATCGAAAATCTTCAAATCATTAGTTTAACATATTTAAGTTAATTAACCTTCTTTAACCTACTGAAGTTTATATAAAGCCATAACGGCATACCGGCAATGTATTTCGAAGAATTCCGTAATCTTTTATTTAGATATAAAGCCGAATTTGTTGTATATACGCATTTAGCAATCGATATCGAAATGCTTCAAACCATTAGTTTAACATATTTAAAATAATGAACCTTCTTTAACGTAATGAAGGTGATATAAAGCCATGGCGGCCTAACGACAGTGCATTTAGAAGAATTCCGTAATCTTATATTTAGGTATAAATTCGATTTTGTTGTATATACGCATTTAGCAATCGAAATCGAAATGCTTCAAATAACTGGTTTAGCATATTTAGGTTAATTAACCTTCTTTATCTTACTGAAGTTTACATAAAGCCATAAGGGTATAACGGCAGTGCATTTGGATGAATTCCGTAATCTTATATATAGGTATAAATTTGATTTTTTTGTATGTACACATTTAGCAAGCGATATCGAAATGCTTCAAATCATTAGTTTAACATATTTAAGTTAATTAACCTTCTTTAACGTATTGAAGTTGATATAAAGCCATGGCGACATAACGGCAGTGCATTTAGAAGAAGTCCGTAGTCTCATATTTAGGTATAAAGTCGGCTTTCTTGTATATACACATTTAGCAATCAATAACGAAATGCTTCAAATCATTAGTTTTACATATTTAAGTTAATTAACCTTCTTTATATTACTGAAGTTTACATAAAGCCATAACGGTATAACGGCAGTGTATTTCGATGAATTCCGTAATATTATATTAAGGTAAAAAGCCGTTTTTGTTGTATATACGCATTATGCAATCGATATCGAAATGCTTCATCTCATAAGTTTAACATACTTAAGTTAATAAACCGTCTTTAACGATCTGAAGTTGGCATATAGCCATGGCGGCATAACGGCAGTGCATGTAGAGGAATTCCGTAATCTCATATTTAGGTATAAAGACGATTTTCTTGTATATACGCATTTAGCTATCGATATCGAAATGCTTTAAATCATTAGTTTAACATATTAAGATAATAAACGCTTTTTAGCTTACTGCAGTCTACATAAAGCCTTAACGGTATAACGCCAGTGCATTTAGAATAATTCCGTAAAGTTATAATTTTATTTTTAGGTATAAAGTCGATTTTCTTTTATTTACACATTAAGCAATCGATATCGAAATGCTTCAAACCATTAGTTTAACATATTTAAAGTAATTAACCTTCTTTAACGTATTAAATGTGATATAAAGCCATGGCGGCATAACGTTAGTACATTTGGAAGAATTCAGTAGTCTTATATTTGGATATAAAATCGATTTTCTTGTACATACACCTTAAGCAATCGATATCGAAATGCTTCAAATCATTAGTTTAGCATATTTAAGTAAATTAAACTTCTTTAACGTACCGAAATTTATATTTATTTAGCAATCGATTTTGAAATGCTTCCAATTATTAGTTTAACATATTTAAGTTAATTAACCCTCTCTATCTTACTGAAGTCTACATAAAGCCTTAATGGTATAACGACAGTGCATTTAGAAGAATTCCGTTATCTTATATTTAGGTATAAAGTCGATTTTCTTGTATATATACATATAGCAATCGATATCGAAATGCTTCAAATCATTAGTTTAACATATTTAAGTTAATTAACCTTCTTTAACGTATTGAAGTTAATATAAAGCCATGGCGGCATAACGGCAGTGCATTTACAAGAATTCCGTAATTTTATATTTAGGTATAAAGTCGGTTTTCTTGTATTTACATATTTAGCAATCGATAACGAAATGCTTCAAGTCATTAGTTTAACATATTTAAGTTAATAAACCTTCTTTAACGCACTGACGTCTTCATAAAGCCTTAACGGTATAACTGCAGTGCATTTAGAAGAATTCCGTATTCTTATATTTAGGTATAAAGTCGATTTTCTTGTATTTACATATTTAGCAATCGATATCGAAATGTTTCAAATAACTGGTTTAACATATTCAAGTTAATTAACCCTCTCTGTCTTACTGAAGTCTACATAAAGCCTTAACGGCATAACGGCAGTGCATTTAGAAGAACTCCGTTATCTTATATTTAGGTATAAATTTGATTTTTTGTATGTACACATTTAGCAAGCGATATCGAAATGCTTCAAATCATTAGTTTAACATATTTAAGTTAATTAACCCTCTTTATCTTACTGAAGTCCACAAACGCCTTAACGGCATAACGGCAAAGCATTTAGAAGAATTACGTAATCTTATATTTAGGTATAAAGTCGATTTTCTTGTATATACACATTTAGCAATCGCTATCGAAATGCTTCAAATCATTAGTTTAACATATTTAAGTTAATTAACCTTCTTTAACGTATTGAAGTTAATATAAAGCCATGGCGGCATAACGGCAGTGCGTTTAGAATAATTCCGTAAAGTTATAATTTTATTTTTAGGTATAAAGTCGATTTTCTTTTATTTACACATTTAGCAATCGATTTTGAAATGCTTCAAACCATTAGTTTAACATATTTAAAATAATTAACCTTCTTTAACGTATTGAAGGTGATATAAAGCCATGGCGGCATAATGGCAGTACATGTGGAAGAATTCCGTAATCTTATATTTAGGTATAAAGTCGATTTTCTTGTATATATATATTTCGCAATCGATATCGAAATGCTTCAGATAACTGGTTAAACATATTTAAGTTAATAAACCTCCTTTAGCAAACTGAAGTTGACATATTTAGGTATAAAGACGATTTTGTTGTACATACACATTTAGCAATCGATATCGAAATGCTTCAAATCATTAGTTTAACATATTTAAGTTAATTAACCTTCTTTAACGTAATGAAGGTGATATAAAGCCATGGCTGCATAACGACAGTGCATGTAGAAGAATTTCGTAATCTTATATTTAGGTATATAGTCGATTTTCTTATATTTACACATTTAGCAATCGATATCGAAAATCTTCAAATCATTAGTTTAACATATTTAAGTTAATTAACCTTCTTTAACGTAATGAAGGTGATATAAAGCGAGGGCGGCATAACGACAGTGCATTTAGAAGAATTCCCTAATCTTATATTTAGGTATAAAGTTGATTTTGTTGTATATACGAATTCAGCAATCGATATCGAAATGCTTTAAATCATTAGTTTAACATACTTAATTTAATTAACCTCTTTAACGTATTGAAGTTGATATAAAGCCATGGCGGCATAACGACAGCACATTTGGAAGAATTCCGTAATCTTGTTTGGGTATAAATTCGATTTTCTTTTATATACACATTTAGCAAGCGATACCGAAATGCTTCAAATCATTAGTTTAACATATTTAAGTTAATTAAGCTTCTTTAACGTATTGAAGTTGATATAAAGCCATGGCGGCATAACGTTAGTACATTTGGAAGAATTCCGTAGTCTTATATTTAGGTATAAAGTCGATTTTCTTGTATATACAAATTCAGCAATCGATATCGAAATGCTTCAAATCATTAGTTTAGCATATTTAAGTAAATTAAACTTCTTTAACGTGCTGAAATTTATATTTATTGAGCAATCGATTTTGAAATGCTTCCAATCATTAGTTTAACATATTTAAGTTAATTAACCCTCTTTAACGTATTAAATGTGATATAAAGCCATGGCGGCATAACGTTAGTACATTTGGAAGAATTCCGTAGTCTTATATTTGGATATAAAATCGATTTTCTTGTACATACACCTTAAGCAATCGATATCGAAATGCTTCAAATCATTAGTTTAGCATATTTAAGTAAATTAAACTTCTTTAACGTACCGAAATTTATATTTATTTAGCAATCGATTTTGAAATGCTTCCAATTATTAGTTTAACATATTTAAGTTAATTAACCCTCTCTATCTTACTGAAGTCTACATAAAGCCTTAATGGTATAACGACAGTGCATTTAGAAGAATTCCGTTATCTTATATTTAGGTATAAAGTCGATTTTCTTGTATATATACATATAGCAATCGATATCGAAATGCTTCAAATCATTAGTTTAACATATTTAAGTTAATTAACCTTCTTTAACGTATTGAAGTTAATATAAAGCCATGGCGGCATAACGGCAGTGCATTTACAAGAATTCCGTAATTTTATATTTAGGTATAAAGTCGGTTTTCTTGTATTTACATATTTGGCAATCGATAACGAAATGCTTCAAGTCATTAGTTTAACATATTTAAGTTAATAAACCTTCTTTAACGCACTGACGTCTTCATAAAGCCTTAACGGTATAACTGCAGTGCATTTAGAAGAATTCCGTATTCTTATATTTAGGTATAAAGTCGATTTTCTTGTATTTACATATTTAGCAATCGATATCGAAATGCTTCAAATAACTGGTTTAACATATTCAAGTTAATTAACCCTCTTTATCTTACTGAAGTCCACAAACGCCTTAACGGCATAACGGCAAAGCATTTAGAAGAATTACGTAATCTTATATTTAGGTATAAAGTCGATTTTCTTGTATATACACATTTAGCAATCGCTATCGAAATGCTTCAAATCATTAGTTTAACATATTTAAGTTAATTAACCTTCTTTAACGTATTGAAGTTAATATAAAGCCATGGCGGCATAACGGCAGTGCGTTTAGAATAATTCCGTAAAGTTATAATTTTATTTTTAGGTATAAAGTCGATTTTCTTTTATTTACACATTTAGCAATCGATTTTGAAATGCTTCAAACCATTAGTTTAACATATTTAAAATAATTAACCTTCTTTAACGTATTGAAGGTGATATAAAGCCATGGCGGCATAATGGCAGTACATGTGGAAGAATTCCGTAATCTTATATTTAGGTATAAAGTCGATTTTCTTGTATATATATATTTCGCAATCGATATCGAAATGCTTCAGATAACTGGTTAAACATATTTAAGTTAGTAAACCTCCTTTAGCAAACTGAAGTTGACATATTTAGGTATAAAGACGATTTTGTTGTACATACACATTTAGCAATCGATATCGAAATGCTTCAAATCATTAGTTTAACATATTTAAGTTAATTAACCTTCTTTAACGTAATGAAGTTGATATAAAGCCATGGCTGCATAACGACAGTGCATGTAGAAGAATTTCGTAATCTTATATTTAGGTATATAGTCGATTTTCTTATATTTACACATTTAGCAATCGATATCGAAAATCTTCAAATCATTAGTTTAACATATTTAAGTTAATTAACCTTCTTTAACGTAATGAAGGTGATATAAAGCGAGGGCGGCATAACGACAGTGCATTTAGAAGAATTCCCTAATCTTATATTTAGGTATAAAGTTGATTTTGTTGTATATACGAATTCAGCAATCGATATCGAAATGCTTTAAGTCATTAGTTTAACATATTTAAGTTAATTAACCTCTTTAACGTATTGAAGTTGATATAAAGCCATGGCGGCATAACGACAGCACATTTGGAAGAATTCCGTAATCTTGTTTGGGTATAAATTCGATTTTCTTTTATATACACATTTAGCAAGCGATACCGAAATGCTTCAAATCATTAGTTTAACATATTTAAGTTAATTAAGCTTCTTTAACGTATTGAAGTTGATATAAAGCCATGGCGGCATAACGTTAGTACATTTGGAAGAATTCCGTAGTCTTATATTTAGGTATAAAGTCGATTTTCTTGTATATACAAATTCAGCAATCGATATCGAAATGCTTCAAATCATTAGTTTAACATATTTAAGTTAATTAATCCTCTTTATCTCACTGAAGTCTACAAAAGCCATAACGGCATAACGGCAGTATATATTTGGGTGAATTATGTAATCTTTTACTTAGGTATAAAATCGATTTTCTTGTACATACACATTTAGCAATCGATATCGAAATGCTTCAAATCATAAGTTTAGCATATTTAAGTAAATTAAACTTCTTTAACGTGCTGAAATTTATATTTATTGAGCAATCGATTTTGAAATGCTTCCAATTATTAGTTTAACATATTTAAGTTAATTAACCCTCTCTATCTTACTGAAGTCTACATAAAGCCTTAACGGCATAACGACAGTGCATTTAGAAGAATTCCGTTATCTTATATTTAGGTATAAAGTCGATTTTCTTGTATATATACATATGGCAATCGATATCGAAATGCTTCAAATCATTAGTTTAACATATTTAAGTTAATTAACCTTCTGTAACGTGTTGAAGTTAATATAAAGACATGGCGCCATAACGGCAGTGCATTTAGAAGAATTCCGTAATTTTATATTTAGGTATAAAGTCGATTTTCTTGTATATACACTTTTAGCAATCGATAACGAAATGCTTCAAGTCATTAGTTTAACATATTTAAGTTAATTAACCTTCTTAATCTTACTGAAGTTTACATAAAGCCATAACGGTATAACGGCATTGCACTTGGAAGAATTCCGTAATCTTATATTTAGGTATAAAGTCGATTTTCTTGTATATACTCATTTAGCAATCGACATCGAGATGGTTCAACTCATTAGTTTAACATATTTAAGTTAATAAAGCTTTTTAGAAGAACTCCGTTAGCTTATACTAAGGTATAAAGTCGATTTTCTTGTATATACACATTTAGCAATCGATACCGAAATGCTTCAAATCATTCGTTTAACATATTTAAGTTAATTAACCTTCTTTAACGTATTGACGTTGACATAAAGCCATGGCGGCATAACGGCAGTGCATTAAGAAGAATTCCGTTATCTTATATTTAGGTATAAAGTCGATTTTGTTGTATATATACATATAGCAATCGATATCGAAATGCTTTAAATAATTAGTTTAACATATTTAAGTTAATTAACCTTTTTTAACGAACGGAAGTTGGCATAAAGCCATGGCGACATAACGGCAGTGCATTTAGAAGAATTCCGTAATCTTATATTTAGGTATAAAGTCGATTTTGTTGTATATACACATTAAGCAATCTATATCGAAATGCTTCATATAACTGGTTTAGCATATTTAGGTTAATTAGCCCCCTCTATCTTACTGAAGTTTATATAAAGCCATAACGGCAGTATGTTTGGCTGAATTCCGTAATCTTTTATTTAGGTATAAAATCTTTTTTCTTGTACATACACATTTAGCAATCAATATCGAAATGCTTCAAATCATTAGTTTAGCATATTTAAGTAAATTAAACTTCTTTAACGTACTGAAATTTATACAAAGCCATAACGGCATAACGGCAGTGTATTTCGAAGTATTCCGTACTCTTATATTTAGATATAAAGCCGAATTTGTTGTATATACGCATTTAGCAATCGATATCGAAATTCTTCAAATCATTAGTTTAACATATTTAAAATAATTAACCTTCTTTAACGTAATGAAGATGATATAAAGTCATGGCGGCCTAACGACAGTGCATTTAGAAGAATTCCGTAATCTTATATTTAGGTATAAATTCGATTTTGTTGTATATACGCATTTAGCAATCGATACCGAAATGCTTCAAATAACTGGTTTAGCATCTTTAGGTTAATTAACCTTCTTTATCTTACTGAAGTTCACATAAAGCCTTAACGGTATAACTGCAGTGCATTTAGAAGAATTCCTTAATCTTATATTTAAGTATAAAGTCGATTTTGCTGTATATACAAATTTAGCATCCGATATCGAAATGCTTCAAATCATTAGTTTGATATATTTAAGTTAATAAAGCTTCTTAAACGCACTGAAGTTAACATAAAGCCACGGCGGCATAACGGCAGTGCATGTAGAAGAATTCCGTAATGTTATATTTAAGTGCAAAGTCGATTCTGTTGTATATACACATTTAGCAATCGATATCGAAATGCTTCAAATCACTAGTTTACTATATTTGAGTTAATAAAACATCTTTATTTTACTGAAGTCTGCAAAACCTTAACGGCATAACGGCAGTGCATTTAGAAGAATTACGTAGTCTTATATTTAGATATAAAATCGATTTTCTTGTACATACGCATTTAGCGATCGATATCGAAATTCTTCAAATCATTAGTTTAACATATTTAAAATAATTAACCTTCTTTAACGTAATGCAGGTGATATAAAGCCATGGCGGTATAACGGCAGTGCATTTAGAAGAATTACGTTATCTTATATTTATGTATAAAGTCGATTTTCTTGTATCGACATGCTTCAATTCATTAGTTTAACATATTTAAAATAATATACCTTCTTAAACGCACTGAAGTCTTCATAAAGCCTTAACGGTATAACTGCAGTGCATGTAGAAGAATTCCGTAATCTTATAATTAGGTATAAAGTCGATTTTATTGTATATACTCATTTAGCAATCGATATCGAAATGCTTCAAATCATTAGTTTAATATATTTAAGTTAATAAAGCTTCTTTAACGCACTGAAGTTAACATAAAGCCATGGCGGCATAACGGCAGTGCATGTAGAAGAATTCCGTAATCTTATATTTAAGTATAAAGTCGATTTTGTTGTATATACACATTTAGCAATCGATATCGTAATGCTTCAAATCATTAGTTAACTACATTTAAGTTAATTAAACATCTTTATTTTGCTGAAGTCTACAAAAGCCTTAACGGCATAACGGCAGTGCATTTAGAAGAATTACGTAATCTTATATTTAGATATAAAGAAGATTTTCGTGTATATACTCATTTAGCAATAGATATCGAAATGCTTCAAATCATTAGTTTAATATATTAAAGTCAATAAAGCTTCTTTAACGCACTGAAGTTAACAAAAAGCCTTAACGGTATAACTGCAGTGCGTTTAGAAGAATTCCGTATTCTTATATTTAGGTATAAAGTCAATTTTCTTGTATTTACATATTTAGCAATCGATATCGAAATGCTTCATATCATTAGTTTAACATATTCAAGTTAATTAACCCTCTCTGTCTTACTGAAGTCTACATAAAGCCTTGAAGGCATAACGGCAGTGCATTTAGAAGAATTCCGTTATCTTATATTTAGGTATAACGTCGATTTTTTTGTATATACACATTAAGCAATCGATATCGAAATGCTTCAAACCATTAGTTTAACATATTTAAGTTAATTAACCTTCTTTAACGAACTGAAGTTAGCATAAAGCCATGGCGGCATAACGGCAGTGCCTGTAGAAAAATTCCGTATTCTTATATTTAGGTATAAAGTCAATTTTCTTGTATTTACATATTTAGCAATCGATATCGAAATGCTTCATATCATTAGTTTAACATATTCAAGTTAATTAACCCTCTCTGTCTTACTGAAGTCTACATAAAGCCTTAACGGAATAACGGCAGTGCATTTAAAAAAATTCCGTTATCTTATATTTAGGTATAAATTTGATTTTCTTGTATGTACACATTTAGCAAGCGATATCGAAATGCTTCAAATCATTAGTTTAACATATTTAAGTTAATTAACCCTCTTTATCTTACTGAAGTCCACAAACGCCTTAACGGCATAACGGCAAAGCATTTAGAAGAATTACGTAATCTTATATTTAGGCATAAAGTCGATTTTCTTGTATATACACATTTAGCAATCGATATCGAAATGCTTCAAACCATTAGTTTAACATATTTAAAATAATTAACCTTCTTTAACGTATTGAAGGCGATATAAAGCCATGGCGGCATAACGGCAGTACATGTGGAAGAATTCCGTAATCTTATATTTAGGTATAAAGTCGATTTTCTTGTATATATATATATTTCGCAATCGATATCGAAATGCTTCAGATAACTGGTTTAACATATTTAAGTTAATAAACCTCCTTTAGCGAACTGAAGTTGACATACTTAGGTATAAAGACGATTTTGTTGTACATACACATTTAGCAATCGATATCCAAATGCTTCAAAACATTAGTTTAACATATTTAAGTTAATTAACCTTCTTTAACGTAATGAAGGTGATATAAAGCCATGGCTGCATAACGACAGTGCATGTAGAAGAATTTCGTAATCTTATATTTAGGTATATAGTCCATTTTCTTATATTTACACATTTAGCAATCGATATCGAAAATCTTCAAATCATTAGTTTAACATATTTAAGTTAATTAACCTTCTTTAACGTAATGAAAGTGATATAAAGCCAGGGCGGCATAACGACAGTGCATTTAGAAGAATTCCCTAATCTTATATTTAGGTATAAATTCGATTTTCTCGTATATACACATTTAGCAAGCGATATCGAAATGCTTCAAATCATTAGTTTAACATATTTAAGTTAATTAACCTTCTTTATCCTACTGAAGTTTACATAAAGCCATAACGGTATAACGGCAATGCATTTGGAAGAATTCCGTAATCTAATATTTAGGTATAAAGTCGATTTTCATGTATATACACATTTAGCAATCGATATCGAAATGCTTTAAATCATTAGTTTAACATATTTAAGTTAATTAACCTTCTTTAACGTAATGAAGGTGATATAAAGCCAGGGCGGCATAACGACAGTGCATTTAGAAGAATTCCCTAATCTTATATTTAGGTATAAAGTTGATTTTGTTGTATATACGCATTTAGCAATCGATATCGAAATGCTTAAAATCATTAGTTTAACATATTTATGTTAATTAACCTTCTTTAACGTATTGAAGTTGATATAAAGCCATGGCGGCATAACGACAGCACATTTGGAAGAATTCCGTAATCTTGTTTGGGTATAAATTCGATTTTCTTGTATATATACATATAGCAATCGATATCGAAATGCTTCAAATCATTAGTTTAACATATTTAAGTTAATTAACCTTCTTTAACGTGTTGAAGTTAATATAAAGCCATGGCGGCATAACGGCAGTGCATTTAGAAGAACTCCGTAATTTTTATTTAGGTATAAAGTCGATTTTCTTGTATATACACTTTTAGCAATCGATAACAAAATGCTTCAAGTCATTAGTTTAACATATTTAAGTTAATTAACCTTCTTAATCTTACTGAAGTTTACATAAAGCCATAACGGTATAACGGCAGTGCACTTGGAAGAATTCCGTAATCTTATATTTAGGTATAAAGTCGATTTTCTTGTATATACTCATTTTGCAATCGATATCGAAATGCTTTAAATCATTAGTTTAACATATTTAAGTTAATAAAGCTTTTTAGAAGAACTCCGTTAGCTTTTACTAAGGTATAAAGTCGATTTTCTTGTATATACACATTTAGCAATCGATACCGAAATGCTTCAAATCATTCGTTTAACATATTTAAGTTAATTAACCTTCTTTAACGTATTGAAGTTGACATAAAGCCATGGCGGCATAACGGCAGTGCATTTAGAAGAATTCCGTTATCTTATATTTAGGTATAAATTCGATTTTGTTGTATATATACATATAGCAATCGATATCGAAATGCTTTAAATCATTAGTTTAACATATTTAAGTTAATTAACCTTTTTTAACGTATTGAAGTTGATATAAAGCCACGGCGGCATAACGGCAGTTCATTTAGAAGAATTCCGCAATCTTATATTTAGGTATAAAGTCGATTTTGTTGTATAAATATACGCATTAAGCAATCGATATCGAAATGCTTCAAGTCATTAGTTTAACATATTTAAGTTAATTAACCTCCTTTAACGTATTGAAGTTGATATAAAGCCATGGCGGCATAACGACAGTACATTTGGAAGAATTCCGTAATCTTATGTTTAAGTATAAATTCGTTTTTCTTGTATATACACATTTAGCAATCGATATCGAAATGCTTCAAATCATTAGTTTAACATATTTAAGTTAATAAACCTTCTTTAACGAACTGAAGTTAACATAAAGCCATAACGGCATAACGGCAGTGCATTTAGAAGAATTCAGTTATCTTATATTTAGGTATAAAGTCGATTTTCTTGTATATACATATTAAGCAATCGATATCGAAATGCTTCAAATCATTACTTTAACATATTTACGTTAATAAACCTTCTTTAACGAACGGAAGTTGGCATAAAGCCATGGCGACATAACGGCAGTGCATTTAGAAGAATTCCGTAATCTTATATTTAGGTATAAAGTCGATTTTGTTGTATATACACATTAAGCAATCGATATCGAAATGCTTCATATAACTGGTTTAGCATATTTAGGTTAATTAGCCCCCTCTATCTTACTGAAGTTTACATAAAGCCATAACGGCATAACGGCAGTATGTTTGGCTGAATTCCGTAATCTTTTATTTAGGTATAAAATCGATTTTCTTGTACATACACATTTAGCAATCAATATCGAAATGCTTCAAATCATTAGTTTAGCATATTTAAGTAAATTAAACTTCTTTAACGTACTGAAATTTATATAAAGCCATAACGGCATAACGGCAGTGTATTTAGAAGAATTACGTTATCTTATATTTATGTATAAAGTCGATTTTCTTGTATCGACATGCTTCAAATCATTAGTTTAACATATTTAAGTTAATATACCTACTTAAACGCACTGATGTCTTCATAAAGCCTTAACGGTATAACTGCAGTGCATGTAGAAGAATTCCGTAATCTTATATTTAGGTATAAAGTCGGTTTTATTGTATATACTCATTTAACAATCGATATCGAAATGCTTCAAATCATTAGTTTAATATATTTAAGTTAATAAAGCTTCTTTAACGCACTGAAGTTAACATAAAGCCATGGCGGCATAACGGCAGTGCATGTAGAAGAATTCCGTAATCTTATATTTAAGTATAAAGTCGATTTTGTTGTATATACACATTTAGCAATCGATATCGTAATGCTTCAAATCATTAGTTTACTATATTTAAGTTAATTAAACATCTTTTTTTGCTGAAGTCTACAAAAGCCTTAACGGCATAACGGCAGTGCATTTAGAAGAATTACGTAATCTTATATTTAGGTATAAAGAAGATTTTCGTGTATATACTCATTTAGCAATCGATATCGAAATGCTTCAAATCATTAGTTTAATATATTAAAGTCAATAAAGCTTCTTTAACGCACTGAAGTTAACAAAAAGCCTTAACGGTATAACTGCAGTGCATTTAGAAGAATTCCGTTATCTTATATTTAGGTATAAATTTGATTTTCTTGTATGTACACATTTAGCAAGCGATATCGAAATGCTTCAAATCATTAGTTTAACATACTTAAGTTAATTAACCTTCTTTAACGTATTGAAGTTGATATAAAGCCATGTCGGCATAACGGCAGTGCATTTAGAAGAAGTCCGTAGTCTTATATTTAGGTATAAAGTCGGTTTTCTTGTATATACACATTTAGTAATCGACAACGAAATGCTTCAAATCATTAGTTTTACATACATAGCTTTCTCATGCCCAAATCTTGGTTTAATATGTGACAAACTCGTTCTTTTGACATCTTCATAATCTCAGCTATTTCCTTAACTTTAATCCGGCGGTCGTCTAATACCAATTGATGAACTTTAGCGATGTTATCGTTAGTGGTTACAGCTTTTGGACGCCCAGGACGTTCATCATCTTCCAAGCTATTGAAGTTGATATAAAGCCATGCCGGCATAACGGCAGTGCATTTAGAAGAAGTCCGTAGTCTTATATTTAGGTATAAAGTCGGTTTTCTTGTATATACACATTTAGTAATCGATAACGAAATGCTTCAAATCATTAGTTTTACATATTTAAGTTAATTAACCTTCTTTAACGTATTGAAGTTGATATAAAGCCATAACGGCAGTGCATTTGGAAGAATTCCGTAATCTTATATTTAGGTATAAAATCGATTTTCTTGTATATACACATTTTGCAATCGATATCGAAATGCTTCAAATCATTAGTTTAACATATTTAAGTTAATTAACCTTCTTTAACGTATTAAAGTTGATATAAAGCCGTAACGGCAGTGCATTTGGAAGAATTCCGTAATCTTATATTTAGGTATAAAGTCGATTTTGTTGTACATACACATTTAGCAATCGATATCGAAATGCTTCAAATCATTAGTTTAACAAACGAGGGCTGTCTGATAAATAACCGACGTAACCATCATGCACGCGACTTTTTCACAATGTTTTTTTATTTTTCTACATAGTCTCCTTGTAACTCCCCACACTTCTTCCAGCGATGCTCCCATCTCTGCAACCCTTCCAAATAGTACTTGGCGTCTTTGTCTGCAAAATACGAGTTCACGAAAGAGATTGCCTCCTCATTTGACGAAAATCTCTGGCCGCTGAGCGCAGTTTTAATTTGAGGAAACAAAAAAAGTCGCTTGGTTCTAGATCCGGTGAATAAGGTGGATGGTCAAGCAGTTCGAACCGCAATTCGTGGACTTTCGTCATGGCGACTGTTGAGGTGTGAGATGGTGCGTTGTCTTGGTGGAACAAGACTTTCTTTGTTTGCAAATGTGGATGATTTTTCGAAATTTCTTCCTTTAGCTTGTCCAATAATGATGCGTAGTATGCTCCTGTTATAGTTTTTCCTTTTTCAAGATAGCCAATAAATATAATTCCATGGCTGTCCCAAAAAACACTCGCCGTCACTTTCCCAGCCGAATACACAGCTTTAGGTTTTTTTGGGGGCCGGGTTCCCCCCTTTTTAATCCACTGCTTAGATTGGATTTTTGTTTCGAGCGTATAATGATGAATCCAAGTTTCGTCTACAGTTATCAATCGGCGCCAAAACTTGGTCGTATTGCCTCTAAACTGAGCCAACAGTGCGCTGGAAATGTTCATGCGCGCACGTTTGTGGTCTAGCGTAAGCAACCGCGGCACCCAACGCGCGGACAGCTTTCTCATGCCCAAATCTTGGTTTAATATGTGACAAACTCGTTCTTTTGACATCTTCATAATCTCAGCTATTTCCTTAACTTTAATCCGGCGGTCGTCTAATACCAATTGATGAACTTTAGCGATGTTATCGTTAGTGGTTACAGCTTTTGGACGCCCCGGACGTTCATCATCTTCCAAGCTCCTGCGACCACGTTTAAATTCATCTGCCCAAAATTTTATGGTGATAAACGATGGTGCAGAGTCACCGTACACAGAGTCCAACTCATCTTTTATTTGTGAAAGCTTATTGCCATTCAAAAATAAAAATTTAATTACAGCTCGATATTTAATCTTTTCCATTTTGGG
The DNA here is from genome assembly GCA_027475135.1 of Bactrocera correcta. NCBI lineage: Eukaryota > Metazoa > Arthropoda > Insecta > Diptera > Tephritidae > Bactrocera > Bactrocera correcta. Next base: position 2,376 of record JAPZAG010002190.1, on the reverse strand, counting down.
GAAATCACCGAAATAGACTCACAAAAAAGACTGTCAACAGATAATTGTGCAAGATAAATTTCCGAAATTTTGGCGAGTAGAAATTATGATATGCACACTTTGAAGTAGAAACTTTTTTCAGAGGTACCACTAGCTTTACGTTGAGGTCGGTTATTTATCAGACGGCCCTCGTATTTAAGTTAATTAACGCTCTTTATCTTACTGAAGTCTACAAAAGCCTTAGCGGCATAACGGCAGTGCATTAAGAAGAACTACGTAATCTTAGCTATGAATTCGATTTTCTTGTATATACACATTTAGCAATCGATATCGAAATGCTTCAAATTATTAGTGTAACATATTTAAGTTAATAAACCTTCTTTAACGTATTGAAGGTGATACAAAGCCATGGCGGCATAACGACAGTGCATTTAGAAGAATTTCCCTAATCTTATATTTAGGTATAAAGTCGATTTTCTTGTATATACACATTTGGCAATCGATATCAAAATGCTTCAGATCATTAGTTTTACATATTTAAGTTAATTAACCTTTTTATCTTACTGAGGTTTACATAAAGCCATAACGGCATAACGGCAGTATATATTTGGGTGAATTCTGTAATCTTTTACTTAGGTATAAAATCGATTTTCTTGTACATACACATTTAGTAATCGATATCGAAATGCTTCAAATCATTAGTTTAGCATATTTAAGTAAATTAACCTTCTTTAACGTACTGAAATTTACATAAAGCCTTAACGGTATAACTGCAGTGCATTTAGAAGAATTCCGTATTATTATATTTAGGTATAAAGTCAATTTTCTTGTATGTACACATTTTTCAATCGATATCGAAATGCTTCAAATCATTAGTTTAACATATTTAAGTTAATTAACCCTCTCTATCTTACTGAAGTCTACAAAAAGCCTTAACGGCATAACGGCAGAGCATTTAGAAGAATTCCGTTATCTTATATTTAGGTATAAAGTCGATTTTCTTGTATATATACATATAGCAATCGATAGCGAAATGCTTCAAATCATTAGTTTAACATATTTAAGTTAATTAACCTTCTTTAACGTATTGAAGTTAATATAAAGCCATGGCGGCATAACGGCAGTGCATTTACAAGAATTCCGTAATTTTATATTAAGTATAAAGTCGATTTTCTTGTATTTACATATTTAGCAATCGATAACGAAATGCTTCAAGTCATTAGTTTAACATATTTAAGTTAATTAACCTTCTTTATCTTACTGAAGTATACATAAAGCCATAACGGTATAACGGCAGTGCACTTGGAAGAATTCTGTAATCTTATATTTAGGTATAAAGTCGATTTTCTTGTAAATACTCATTTAGCAATCGATATCGAAATGCTTTAAATCATTAGTTTAACATATTTAAGTTAATAAAGCTTCTTTAGAAGAACTCCGTTAGCTTATACTAAGGTATAAAGTCGACTTTCTTGTATATACACATTTAGCAATCGATACCGAAATGCTTCAAATCATTAGTTTAACATATTTAAGTTAATTAACCTTCTTTAACGTATTAAAGTTGACATAAAGCCATGGCGGCATAACGGCAGTGCATTTAGAAGAATTCCGTTATCTTATATTTAGATATAAAATCGATTTTGTTGTATATATACATATATCAATCGATATCGAAATGCTTCAAATCATTACTTTAACACATTTAAGTTAATTAACCTTCTTTAACGTATTGAAATTGATATAAAGCTATGGCGGCATAACGGCAGTTCATTTAGAAGAATTCCGTAATCTTATATTTAGGTATAAAGTCGATTTTGTTGTACATACACATTTAGCAATCGATATCGAAATTCTTTAAATCATTAGTTTAACATATTTAAGTTAATTAACCTTCTTTAACGTATTGAAGTTGATATAAAGCTATGGCGGCATAACGACCGTACATTTGGAAGAATTCCGTAATCTTATGTTTAGGTATAAATTCGACTTTCTTGTATATACACATTTAGCAATCGATATCGAAATGCTTCAAATCATTAGTTTAACATATTTAAGTTAATTAACCTTCTTTAACGCATTGAAGTTGACATAAAGCCATGGCGGCATAACGGCAGTGCATTTAGAAGATTTCCGTTATCTTATATTTAGGTATAAAGTCGATTTTGTTGTATATACACATTTAGCAATCGATATCGAAATGCTTCAAATCATTAGTTTAACATATTTCAGTTAACTAACCTTCTTTGTCTTACTGAAGTTTACATAAAGCCATAACGGTATAACGGCAGTGCATTTGGAAGAATTCCGTAAACTTATATTTAGGTATAAAGTCGATTTTTTTGTATATACATATTTAGCAATCGATACCGAGATGCTTCGCCTCATTAGTTTAAC
>JAPZAG010002189.1:0-20349 GCA_027475135.1 Bactrocera correcta | reverse complement strand
TAACGGCTGAACAGTTTCCGACCATTCTGCCATGACCAATCACCCAGTCAAGTTTAGTTGATGACACAGATGGTGAGGTCATGCGCTTGACTACATTTGAACTTACGGCCTGTATTGCAGCTCTGCTCTCGAAGTGAATGCATGACTCCCTAAAAGAAACCGCACTTCGAAGAAGTACATCTGCTTCTACCTTGATGGCTGCCACGTTTGCTTGAAAAACACTACAAAGTTGATTGAGAGCTCCCCACAGAAGACTTCGTCTCCAACCTTCCCCTTAAGCTTCGATCCATCAGTGAAAAAGCTTACTGCGAGTTTTTTTTAGCGCCTCCGGAACACTCATATAACTCTCGGAGATACATATGGGGAGTAGATGCTGCTAGGAGTGGGTTTACGACTCAGTGGTCCAAGTTGTCAGGGATGCAATGGCAGTAAGAGAAGATGTGGGAATGTTTTTCCCCTAGGGCACTTAATATGTTCAGTTTTCCGGGGTTCTGATAATAACCTTTCTAGTAATGCATCTGCCGACTATGGGCACGGGTGCTAAATGTAGAATTGCATTAAGTGCCATCGTTACCAACAGACAAAAACACCATAAATCATATTGGCTAAACTACGTTTTCGTAAACCCAAAGTTTTGGTGCAAGACCCCATTGCTTGCCAATGGATAAATGTATCCTTTGCCACAAAAAGGGCAAACATTGCTTTTCTCATCTTCTCTTCAACATCGGCCTTTCATGATAACTTTCTATCAAAGATGAGTGCGTCCGAAGTTCTTCATCTTTTCTCTCCGAAGTTCTTCATCTTTCGACAGGACCTTCCAATAAGGAAAGGAATGAAATTACCCGGAGCTAAATCGGGCGAATACAGTGTTTGTGGCACGATATTGGTTGAAAATTTGGCGAAAAACTCACAAAGAATCAATGTAATATGCGAAGATGTACTCTCGTGGAGCAAAAACCAAGAATTGTCGGCCTTTTTATACGAATAGTTTCACATACTTGACGCATAACCCTCAAACATTATTCTTTGTTGACGAGTCCACCACTCATCGATAATCGCAGAAAACTGACAACATAGCCTTGATTTTTGACGTAGTTTGTCGGCTTCGACTCACCTTTGACACGATATTCAGCCAATTTAAAGGTATGTTTTTGGGTTGTAAGCATACTCGTAGATGCAAAAGTCATCGCCAATAATAATACGTTTCATGGCATTTTGGTAGTCGGAAAGCAGACCAACCTAGAAAAAAATTTCGTCGAATTATTGCTTTTTGTCCACAGTAATATTCACATTTAATTTATGCATCCCATTATAATAAACAAAATTTGTATGAACTTACACCCTTCCTGAAAGTTTAAAGAACTTTCAGTTAATTACTGAAATACAGAACTTATTGAAAATGTGAAAATGTGAAATATTTTACCTTTATTTGCTCTTTTCATATAATGTATTTTTATGCATTTCTCATTCATTAGCTTTGTTTACCTTAGAAATTAACATAGTAACATTTTGTTGGCGTATTTTTTTCTCATACGACGCAATTGACTTTTGCTCATAGTGTGATATTAGAAAATAAAGGAATTTTCTGCTACGCAATAAGTTTGTCAGCGATAAGAATATTTCAAGCATGTGAAAATATTACCGAATGGGTTATTTATCATACATAACTAGAGTCCTGCATTTTATAATTTACACCTAAGACATACATACATACATACTTACACCCATCAAGACGGAGTAAATAATTATATGCAAGTATCTATTTCGTATATTTCACACATATTTAGTCCATTAAATTATTGTAAATTAGATAACCGCATGATTGGTGGCACCGCATGACACACAATTTATGTCTACCATGCAAAACATGATCCAAGATTTAATAAAATCACAAAATCAAATGCTGCAAAATTTATTAAGTAAAAAATTAGGTTACTAAATATCTGTATATGGAATGCTAATGGTGTTTTTCATCTTCTTTACTGGCGTAGACACCGCTTACGCGATTATAGCCGAGTCAACAACAGCGCGCCAGTCGTTTCTTCACTTCGCTACGTGGCGCCAATTGGATATTCCAAGCGAAGCCAGGTCCTTCTCCACTAGGTCCTTCCAACGGAGTGGAGGTCTTCCTCTTCCTCTGCTCCCGCGGCGGGTACTGCGTCGAATACTTTCAGAGCTGGAGTGTTTTCGTCCATCCGGACAACATGACCTAGCCAGCGTAGCCGCTGTCTTTTAATTCGCTGAACTATATCAATGTCGCCGTATATCTCGTACAGCTTATGGCTCCATTGAATGCGATATTCGCCGTGGCCAATGCGCAAAGGACCGTAAATCTTTCGCAGAACCTTTCTCTCGAAAACTCGTAACGTCGACTCATCGGTTGTTGTCATTGTCCAAGCCTCTGCATCATATAGCAAGACGGGAATTATGAGCGACTTATAGAGTTTGACTTTTGTTTGTCGAGAGAGGACTTTACTTTTCTATTGCCTACTCAGTCCGAAGTAGCACCTGTTGGCAAGAGTAAGCCTGCGTTGGATTTCCAGGCTGACATTGTTGGTGGTGTTTACGCTGGTTCCAAGATAGACGAAATTATCTACAACTTCAAAGTTATGACTGTCAACACTGTTGATTGATGGCAGGAAATATTTCGTATTGCCCTCGTTCACCGCCAGACCCATTTGCGTTGCTTCCTTGTTCAGTCTGGAGAAAGCAGAACAAACGGCGCGGGTGTTGAGGCCGATGATATCAATATCATCGGCATACGCCAGCAGCTGTACACTCTTGTAAAAGATTGCACCTACTCGATTAAGTTCAGCAGCTCGAATAATTTTCTCCAGCAGCAGATTGAAGAAGTCGCACGATAGGGAGTCGCCTTGTCTGAAACCTCGTTTGGTATCGAACGGCTCGGAGAGGTCCTTCCCGATCCTGACGGAGCTTTTAGTGCTGCTCAACGTCAGTTTACACAGCCGTATTAGTTTTGCGGGGATACCAAATTCAGACATCGCGGCATAGAGGCAGCTCCGTTTCGTGCTGTCGAAAGCAGCTTTGAAATCGACGAATAGGTAGTGGGTGTCGATTCTCCTTTCACGGGTCTTTTCCAAAATTTGGCACACGGTGAATATCTGGTCGGTTGTTGATTTTCCAAGTCTAAAGCCACACTGATAAGGTCCAATCAGTTTGTTGACGGTGGGCTTTAATCTTTCACACAATACGCTCGAAAGAATCTTATATGCGATGATGAGGAGGCTTATTCCACGTTAGTTGGTGCAGATTGTGGGGTCTTCTTTTTTATGGATTGGGCATAGCACACTTAAATTCCAATCGTTGGGCATACTTTCGTCCGACCATATTTTGCAAGAAGCTGATGCATGCTCCTTACCAGTTCTTCGCCGCCGTGTTTGAATAGCTCGGCCGGCAATCCATCGGCCTCTGCCGCTTTGTTGTTCTTCAGGCAGGTAATTGCTATTCGAACTTCTTCATGGTCGGGCAATGAAACGTCTACTCCATCGTCATCGATTGCGGAATCGGGTTCGCCTTCTCCCGGTGTTGTGATTTCACTGCCATTCAGCAGGCTGGTGAAGTGTTCCCTCCATAATTTAAGTATGTTCTGGGCATCGGTGGCTAGATCACCTTGGGGGGTCCTACAAGAGTATGCTCCGGTCTTGAAACCTTCTGTAAGTCGCCTCATCTTTTCGTAGAATTTTCGAGCATTACCCCTGTCGGCCAGCTTATCAAGCTCTTCGTACTCACGCATTTCGGTCTCTTTCTTTTTTTGTCTACAAATGCGTCTCGCTTCCCTCTTCAACTCTCGGTATCTATCCCATCCCGCACGTGTTGTGGTCAATCGTAACGTTGCGAGGTAGGCAGTCTGTTTTCTCTCCGCTGCGACACCGAAAACCAATGGTTTCGGTTGCAGCTGTACGTAAGGAGCTTGAAATGCCGTCCCACAGTTCCCTTATACCGAGTTGTTGACGAGTGCTCTCAGAGAGCAGAAAATCGTTCGACTGTCTGTTGTGATTGGAGCTTATCGACGTCGAACCTTCCTTGTGTTTGTTGACGTGCGTTTTTTGCTGCACAGAGACGGGTGCGTGTCTTGGCTGCAACAAGATAGTGGTCCGAGTCTATGTTAGGACCTCGGAGCGTACGCACGTCTAGAACACTGGAGACGTGTCTTCCATCTATCAGAAACGCTTGAGCTACATCTAGAAAAATAGCTTTGGTCTAAAAAATTTAGAGAAAGTTAATAAACACTACTGCTTAGGGATATGGTAGTACAATCAAGTGGTACACCGGCGGCTCGAAAACGCCGGAGAGAGCAGTCGCAAGACCACACACCAAACTCTCCAAGCAAATGTCTTTGCTATAAGTCCTCCAACAAAATTTTCGCAATGAAAATATAGTTATACTCAGCGACAGTCAAGCTGCACCTAAAGCGATTTCTGCGAACGACATCAAATCGCTATTGGTGCAGGTGTGTGTATAACGGCTAAGTAGTCTATCAGATCGTTACCAAGTGTACCTTATCTGGGTAGTCGGTCGGCGGGCGGAGCTCGCTTGCTCCACATAAGCCACCAACACGGTAGTAACCGAACCATTCATTGCGTTGGTCTCCATAACATAAAGGAGCTGCCCCGCCAAGACGTAGAAGGGAATATGGGTGACATCTCCAAGGCATGCGCCATGTTAAGTTTCTGTAGCCCAAGAGACAAACTCAGACAACTTATCGCTTTCTACACTGACCATTGTAAGCTCAATAATATGGGCCTAGCTTCTTGTGCAAATTGCTGGTTTTGCGACATGGATGCCCTTAATCAGCTATCTTCAGTGTCTCGTCATCTTTCATTTGTGATTACTACTGTTTTGTCGTACGCGTAGCCGATTAAATATGATTCGTCTGGCATTTCCAGTTTTAGTCATAGCTAATGTTCCACAGGTCTGGGCTTAAAATGATTCTCCCGACGTAACTACTATTTGTCGTGATCCCTCTTTAATCTAGTAACTAGGTAGCTCCGCACCACAGCATTGTGGTAATCGGGGATTCTGATTTTTTTTTCCAAAGTGTCGATCATGTCCGCTGATTGCGCACTATTGAAGGCTTTTCGAACGGCTTAAGTCGAAACAGGATTATTCGCTTTGGGGCATCTACGCTCTGCGTTTCAACACTTTTAATAATCCATCCATCCGGTCCAAGTGTTGTCTGAGTAAGAATCCGCCAGCTTCATTCATTGCTGCTTTCTGGTCTAGCTTTAAGTAGTCTTTCATAGAGCTTTCCCACTGTGTAGAGCATGTACAGTGGGCGGTATGCCGAGGGCAAGCTGGGATCTCCTTTCCCCTTGTCGATTAGGACAAGTGTTTTTTCCAAATTTCATTCCACATTCCAGCTATGAGGCAGGCTTTGTACATATTTAATAATACTGCAGGTTATTCCCTGGCGATAACTTTTAGTATTCCTGCTGGAATCCTGTCATGTCCGTGCGATTTGTTAGTTTTGAGCTTTCCAGCGGCCAGTTGCAGTTCCTCGAGGGTTTAATACGGGGATTTTCGAAAGTCGTATAGCTTGCTCTGGTTCACTGACTCTTTTTTCGTGCGTAGAAAAGAGCGTTAACGATGCCATCCATTTAAGCGATCGATAAGATATCGCAGCCGATTGGAAGTTGCACCAGGACAACGCCCCGGCTCACACCGCTTTTCTTGGGAACAGCTACCTAACCAAGGCCGGCATTCCAACGTTTCCACAGAAGCCCTACAGCCTAAATGTAACCCTCCGGAATTTTTTTTTTCGTTTCCTTGCATAAAAAGACCGATGAAAGGCAAGCATTTTGAGACTACAGAGGGGATCCAAGCAGCATTCACCTCGGCTCTCAAGGCTATTCTGGAGAATGCCTTCCGTGACGCCTTCAATGCTTGGAAATCGCGCTAGCGGCGCTGCATCGACGCAGAAGAAACCAATTTTGAAAGTTTTCAAATAATTGTAACGATTGGTTCAATCATTTTTTAAAACGACTCAGTCCTATTACTTTCCGGACAAACCCTGTATGCGTACATATGTATGCATATTTGTATGACGATGAGCAAAATATCATTTTAAATGTTCGGCAAAGATTGTAGTAGTATATATATACGTATTAGGGTGATTAAAAAAATTTTTTTTTTCGTTTGGTACTCGGAAAAATAGGTTCCTTGACACCTCTAAGAAAGCCTCTCCAAGCACGAGTTCTTAATTGTAACGGAAAAGTCCTCCTACATACAGAGTTCTATTTTTATACCCTGAACAGGGTATATTAAGTTTGTCACGATGTTTGTAACACCCAGAAGGAAGCGTCGGAGACCCTATAAAGTATATATATAAATGATCAGTATGTTGAGCTGAGTCGATTTAGCCATGTCCGTCTGTCTGTCCGTCCGTCTGTCTGTATATATACGAACTAGTTCCTCAGTTTTTAAGATATCCTTTCGAAATTTTGCAAACGTCATTTTTTCTTCAAGAAGCTACTCATTTGTCGGAACGGCCGATATCGGACCACTATAACATATAGCTGCCATATAAACTGAACGATCGGAATCAAGTTCTCATATGGAAAACTTTCACATTTGACAATGTATCTTCACCAAATTTGGTATAGATTATTTTCTGGAGCAAACACGTAATCTCCGAGAAAATTGTTCAGATCAGTTAACTATAGCATATAGCTGCCATACAAACTGAACGACCGGAATCAAGTTCTTGTATGGACAACTTTCACATTTGACAAGATGTATTCACGAAATTTGGTATATATTATTTTCTAAGACAACAATGTAATCTCCGAAGAAATTGTTCAGATCGGTTAACTATAGCATATAGCTGCCATACAAACTGAACGACCGGAATCAAGTTCTTGTATGGACAACTTTCACATTTGACAAGATATATTCACGAAATTTGGTATATATTATTTTCTAAGACAACAATGTAATCTCCGAAAAAATTGTTCAGATCGGTTTACTATAACATATAGCTGCCATACAAACTGAATGATCGGAATCAAGTTCTTGTATGGACAACTTTCACATTTGACAAGATATATTCACGAAATTTGGTATATATTATTTTCTAAGGCAACAATGTAATCTCCGAAGAAATTGTTCAGATCGGTTAACTATAACATATAGCTGCCATACAAACTGAACGATCGGAATCAAGTTCTTGTATGGACAACTTTCACATTTGACAAGATATATTCACGAAATTTAGTATATATTATTCTCTAAGGCAACAATGTAATCTCCGAAGAAATTGTTCAGATCGGTTAACTATAACATATAGCTGCCATACAAACTGAACGATCGGAATCAAGTTCTTGTATGGACAACTTTCACATTTGACAAGATATATTCACGAAATTTGGTATATATTATTTTCTAAGGCAACAATGTAGTCTCTGAAGAAATTGTTCAGATCGGTTAACTATAGCATATAGCTACCATAAAAACTGGACACATAGTTACTAACAGAAATGCACCTGTGAAGGGTATTTAGCTTCGTTGCAACCGAAGTTAACGTTTTTTCTTGTTTCTTATTATCGGATAGAAAAATTTATATCTCGCTTCCAACTAATTTATAAAATATATTGTTCCTCAGATTTTGTAGAAAATTGAATGCTCTACAAAAAAGGTCCCCACGATTTTTTCGTAAACCCAACCGTTTAAAAGATATTAACAGTTAAATTTTGATTATTTCTGGGAAAATTTTTTGTTTCTTATGAGTTTTATAACTCAATGTCATAATAATCATAATAAAAAATTATTATGAATGATGAAACTCATAGGTTTTTGGAGAGGCTTTCTTAAAGGTGTCTAGGAACCTATTTTTCCGAGTACTAAACAAAACAAAATAAATAATTTTTTTTTTTTGAACCACCCTAATACATACACTCGTATAACTGTTTACTGTGACGCGAATGACGTCCAAACGAGTATCACGTGCCATTAGACAAATTTACTGCTATTGAATGAATGAGTAGACGATTGAATGAAGTAAAGAATGAGCCATTAAATAGTCAATTTATAGAACGATTGTTGGAAGTAGCCGACGGCGCTAAATGGATATATATTTTTAGTTTGTTTATTTTTATTATTATTTGTGGAAATAACTGGAAATTTCTGAGCGTGAAATCACTTCATACTACTAATTTTTATTATACACAATATATCAAATTAACAGTTATTAATTCAAGCATACTCACATACTTAACACGACGAGTTTTTGAGGCTTTAACCTTGCTTGAGGCTATTCTTTGCGATTTTTAAAAATAGCTTATTTGCGAACACTCCTACAAATTTAGCTACGAAATCGTTGCACCTCGACGAAATGATAAACTTTTGTGGTCGGAAACGTTACAGAAGCAAGGAGAATACTCGTACACAATGGCACAGACTGGCGCCATACGTAAGCGGAATTTCGGCTGTCAGACATCAAATTAAACAACCGATAAACAAGCGCAATACAAAAAGTCATAAAATCGACTAGCTAAACGTTTAGACGCCAGCACGTACCGTTAAGGGTGGCTAACTAGTAACCTTTCGTGTATCGAGCTTAAATTTATTGTTGGCTTTAAAGCGTTTTAGGGCTGCATTAAGTCAATAAAAAATGCTATAAAAGTAACGGTGTGACAAAGCGTTTTGTGAAAACAAAAATTGAAATAAAAATTTAGAAAATTTTCTACTTAAAAATATAATTGATGAGAAGCAATAAATCATACTCTTACAAATATAGATGTAAAAATACGATAGGCGCTGTTAGAAATCATTTATTTATAGAAATTTTAACCTTTTTTAGAACTTTTTATATTTTCTTCTTCCTTGGCGTAGACACTGCTTATGCGGTTATAGCTGAGTTTACAACAGCGCGCCTGCCGTTCCTCCTTTTCGCTGTTTGGCGCCAATTGAGTGTTCCAAGTGTGGTCAGGTCCGTCTCCACCTGGTCTTTTCATCGGAGTAAAGGTCTTTCTTGCTTCCCCCTGCGGGTACTCCGTCGTATACTTTTAGTGTTCCAAATGTGGTCAGGTCCGTCTCCACCTGGTCTTTACATCGGAGTAAAGGTCTTTCTTGCTTCCCCCTGCGGGTACTCCGTCGTATACTTTTAGTGTTCCAAGTGTGGTCAGGTCCGTCTCCACCTGGTCTTTTCATCGGAGTAAAGGTCTTTCTGGCTTCCCCCTGCGGGTACTCCGTCGTATACTTTTAGTGTTCCAAGTGTGGTCAGGTCCGTCTCCACCTGGTCTTTTCATCGGAGTAAAGGTCCTTCTTTTTCCTTGCTTCCACCTGCGGGTACTCCGTCGAATACTCCCAGAGACAGATTGTTTTCATACATTCGGACGACATGACCTCGCGAGTATAGCCTCTCTTAATTCGCTGAATTAAGTCAACGTCGTCGTATATCTCCTACAGCTCATCGTTCTATCGACAACGGTATGCGCCGTTGCCAATCCGCAAAGGAACATAAATCTTCCGCAGAACCTTTCTCTCGAAAACTCGACGAAGATGACGTGTTGAATTTGGACTTCATTTGTCGGGAGAGGGCTTTACTTCTCAATTGCCTATTCAGGCTGAAGTAGCATCACTTGGCAAGAGTTATTCTGCGTCGGATTTCAGGCTGACGATGTTAAAGCTAATTGTACTTTCCATATTTCGCTTTACAGCTCGTATTTTTTCTTCAGCAACAGATTGATCACACGATAGGAAGTCTCCTTGTCTGAAACATCATTTGGATTCGAACGACTCGTAGAGATTCTTCCCGACCCTGACGGAACTTTAGGTGTTGCTCAACGTCAGCTTACACAGACGTATTAACTTTGCTGGGATACCAAGTTCAGACATAGTTCCTATTCGTACTGTCGATGGCGGCTTTAAAACCGGTAGTGAGTGTGATTGTAGATTTCCCAGTTCTAAAGCCACATTGACATCTAATCAGTTGGCTGACGGTGGACCTCAGCCCTTCACACAGTATGCTCGATAGAATCTTATAGGTTATGGTCTCCCGTTTTGTGGATTGGGCAGAGCACATTTAAACTCCAATCATCGAAATCATGCCGTCCAACCATATTCTACAAAGCAGCTGATGCATGTTCCTTATAACTTCTTCGCCGCCGTATTTGAATACTCGGTCGGCTGTGGTTTTGTAGATTTCGGGCAGCCGACTTCGGAAGGCCCTAGGTCCTCTCCTCAGAAATTTTTAATATATTTTTTTATACTCTGAGGTTCCGTTTTTGAAAGATATTAAATTTTTTTTTAACTGCTAGAATATCTTGTCAAAGTTAGTTAGATTTTGAGAGCTCCAGACTGGTTCAAAAGCTTTTGTTTTACATACAATCCATAATTTCTTTTCCAATATCAGCATCAGCCTAGAAATCCAATATTTTTTTGTCGGTGGCTTTCGGAGTATTCGGTGAGTTCCTTATACGAGTAAAAAAAAATTAGAATGAAGAAACCAATAGCGAGTTGGTTAGCTTAATAATTAACGAGATGACGTTATGTTAGGTTTGTTTTAGCATATTGACATATCAGGTGATTTAGCGGTCTGCGGTCTACTTTGTCATAAACACAAGCATTTGAGTACCACAAAGCATTCAATGAAGGTCGCAAAGTCAACGCAAACTTGCCGCATCGAGTCGTCCATTCAACTCTCTCAATGACGATAACATCGAAAAAATTAAGGAAACAGTGCTGCAAAAAACGTCGTGTTGGCAACAGAGAGTTAGCAGAGGAACTCAACACTTGTTATGCTTCAACTCAACACATTTCTATTAATGTTTTGAGTAGGAAGGATGTCTTATAGATCAATTCAACACGTTTAAGTTAGTGTTTTGGGTAGGAAGGGTGGCTAATCGAGCGATTGAAAGCATTTTGGTTAATTTTTAATTTTTTGGGGTAGAAAGCGTCTCTTATGGACCGACTGAACACATGTACCGCATATTAATATATTGGGTAGGAGGCTTATCAATGCTAGAACGACGTCCAGTATTTAAAGGTCGCAAAAGAAATACTTGACAATAAAGCTCAAGGTCCTACGTGCATCAAACGTGGCCAGACGTGAGTTAATGAATACGACGTTGAATCTGTATATCGTCAGTATATAACAAGAAAAAACGTTAACTTCGGTTGCACCGAAGCTAAATACCCTTAATAGGTGCATTTCTGTTAGTAACTATGTGTCCAGTTTGCATGGCAGCTATATGTTATAGTTAACCGATCTGAACATTTCTTTCGGAGATTACATTATTCCCTTAGAAAATAATATATACCAAATTTCGTGAATATATCTTGTCAAATGTGAAAGTTGTCCATACAAGAACTTCATTCCGATCGTTCAGTTTGTATGGCAGCCATATGTTATAGTTAACCGATCTGAACAATTTTTTCGGAGATTACATTGTTGCCTTAGAAAATAATATATACCAAATTTCGTGAATATACCTTGTCAAATGTGAAAGTTGTCCATACAAGAACTTGATTCCGACCGTTCAGTTTGCATGGCAGCTATATGTTATAGTTGTCCGATATCGGCCGTTCCGACAAATGAGCAGCTTCTTGAAGAGAAAATGACGTTTGCAAAATTTCAAAAGGATATCTTAAAAACTGAAGGACTAGTTCGTATATATGGACATGGCTAAATCGACTCAGCTCAACATACTGATCACCTACCGCCTAACAGAGGCCACAACTGCACACAAACAAATCTCAAGCCGTAGAAATTTCTACAAGCAAATGCAATTCATTGCATATGACTTTCAGCTGGGCGTATGACATACAAAAACAAAGGCGCTGCAATGACGCGTATTATGAAATGTTTGATTGCCGCTAAATTGTTACTCATACGTCATGTGGTGCCGGTAGTTGGTTACAAGCGAGCGCATAATTCCACTAATGCGCGCATTTATCTCACTAATGATGGTATACATTTGCATACATTTGATGCATTTCAACTTGTCGCAGCTGTATCTAATCATATATCTTTATTTTGACTAATTTTTGTTATTTTTTTCTCTTTGTGCTCGTTGCAGCTTTGCTAATTACTCGACTACTTGTAAGCGCATACGTTCGCCCTCCTGTTTGCCTGCCTGCCCGTTAGCCTGCCTACAATTACAAAAAAAAAAATAAACAACAACAAACAAACAAGCCATTAATATAAATAGTCAGCAAATAACTACTCAAACAACAATAGCAACAACAACAACAAAAAGAAGAAGAACAGCAACCGACTTAGCAGCGTTTCAATCAATTCAATTCAATTCAACCATCAATTCATCTCTATTCATAGCAAAATACTCGACAGTACACTCGAACGCAGTCGGTCGACGTCATCTTCGTCGCTGTCGTCGGCAATTCGTCAACATATTCACACACACACACACACTTAAATACATATTTAAGCGCATATATTATTTGTTGTAGTGAAGTGCAGCGGATCTCTATTCTAAGTTGATTTGGTGCACCTTTGGCTTCAACAAACGTTAGTCAGTTTCTTCGCGCACAGTTCGTCGTTTAACGTGCAATGGCAACATGGACAACGAGCAGCCACATCAGGAATTAGTCAAGTGCGTACTGGTCGGTGATACTGCCGTGGGCAAGACGCGTTTGATTTGCGCACGCGCATGCAATAAACATGTTTCGCTGTCACAGTTGCTGTCAACACATGTGCCCACAGTGTGGGCTATCGATCAGTATAGAATCTACAAGGACGTAAGTACAAAAAAAATATTTACTTTGGTTCTTAAAATAACAGCGTTTAACCTTTCGGATTAGATATAACACTGCGTGGTTTTAAAATAAAAACAAAGTACATATTGTTTCAGTGGTTTTAAGAAATGCTGAAATAAGTTTTTGAAAAGTGGGAACAGTTTTTATGAAGAAATTTATAAAACTGGTATTTGAAAAATCGCTGAATTTGAATCGCTGGTTTGATAATTGAGCCATACTATTTCAGTGGCTTTTAAAAAAATGGTCAAAGAAATTTTTAAAAAGTGGGAACAGTTTTTATGAAGAAATTTATAAAACTGGTGTTTGAAAAATCGCTAAACATGGTTTAATAATTGAACATGGTCTGTTTCAGTTGTTTTAAGAAATACTGAAATAAATGTTTGAAAAGTGGGAACAGTTTTTATGAAGAAATTGGTTTGTGCTATAAAATGCTAAAATCGCTGAAATATAATTTTGAACCATGGGAACAGTTTACAAAATGTTGGGATCACTTTTACACCTACTTAAGCTTGATGACTGTGGCTCTAATGAATGATTAAATATTTTTTTAGAAGGTATGTACAGTTGTCCACAAAAAAATAGGAGTGACTACATGGGAAAAACGAATTGTTAATTTTCATTAACAAAAATGTTTTATTTTTTCAAAACTTTTGCATAATGTAATTTTCTAAAGACCTATTAATATTTCCAGATTCCATCTATTTAAATTAAACATAAACAAAAATTTATATCGCAGTTTATATCAAGTAAACCAGAAAACTAGTTCCACAAAAAAATACGAGTATTTTATATAATAAGAGCCCGTTCTATAATTTTAATATATATTGCTTCCAAAGTTTTACAGAATATTAAAATAATTAATATTTCGATGAATAACCTCGATTTTTTTTAATACAGCATCACATCTCCGAGGCATGGAGTCTATGAGATCCTAGCAACGTTTTATTGGTATTCTTTTCAAAGCCTCTTTCACTACTTGCCACAAATCTCTCGAATTGGTTGGTTTCTCTTCAGCTAATTTCTTGTTGATATCTGTCCATAGGTTTTCAATGGGGTTGAGGTCAGGAGACTGAGCAGGTCACCACATAACCTTAACTCCATTGGCCCTAAACCATTTTTTTTGCGCACTTGCTGGTACGTTTAGGGTCATTATTCTATTAATATACCCATATCAATGACATATTTCGTGAGGTACCACATGCCAATACCTCATCGAATATTTTGACATATACCCTTTGGTCCATGATGCTTTCAATTAAGTGTATTGAACCAACACCACAATGTTGAAAAACAACTGCATACCATGATTTGATATCGTCAAGTATAACGGTTTTTGTGGTACCCCGGAATTATATTCTGAGTTACGGGGACGTCGAACAAAGTTCCTAAATTCTGTACTACCAAATAACTCAACTTTGGATTCGTCTGACCACAATATATTTCGCCATATAGACGCGGGTCAAGAGCCATGCTCATTTGAAAATTCTATGAGGGCTTCCTTGTGTTTCTTTTTTAATGGGGTCTTTTTCGTGGACTTCTAGTATATAATTTGATCTGCTTCAAATGTATACGAACAGTTTCAGTATCAACTGACAAATTTAGTTCGTCATGGATGCTCCTGGCTAAAGCAAAAGGACCACCAGTACTATATTGCGATCGTCTGCAGTGGATGTTTTGCGCTTTTGTCTACGAGTTTAATTTTTGTTTATAAAATTTAAGTATTTGAGAAGAGCATTTTACGATTTTTTGGATCTCTTTATAAGTTTTTCCTAGCTTTCTCAATTTTTTTGTCGTTTTCCCGCTTTTCCTCTGTACAATGATTTCCTCTACCCACTGGAGAAAAACCCAATGATTAAATAAAATAATAACTAATTTAAATTGCTGCTAGATTATGGAACTATACTTATTTTTCTAGTTTTGTGAATATTTTTTATGTTAAGGACTATTTTGAAAACGAAATATCTAACACTCCTATTATTTTGTGGAAAGCAATAACAAGTGTCTCCGAGAACTAGCAAAGCAGAAGTAGAACAGCAATCATCAGAATAAAAATTTGTTTTGTATTTTAATGCTAGTATCCCGTTATGTGTACCGTTATTGTTTCGCGTCCTTTACTTGTGAATTAAAAAAGTTATGCAGCTAAACAAATTTTTCATAGTGGCACTCCTATTATTTTGTGGACAACTGTACCTGTTCAAGCAAATTTACGGAACAGTATTTGCAAAAAGTTCACTGAAGCAGTGTAATAATGATTAAACCATAGAAACATGACTGGTAAACGTATTTGCAACCACTGTAGCGTGCTTAAAGTTTGTAGTTAATAATAAAACATATTTTACAAAAAGTGGGAACAGTTTTTATGAATAGATCTGCTGAACAGTGTCTTCAAGGAATACGTACAAACAAAGCTTGGTTTATTAAATGTGATTATTAAATCTGGGAACAGTAAAAAAATAGGCGAACCGATGTAGTGCTTTCGGAGTATTTCTTTTTTAAGATTTTATACATTTGGCTTGTGTTGTACAGTAGAGTATTCACTCCTTTAGTTACCTTAAGTTCTAGTTTAGTTTCATAAAAGAGTAGAAAAAAAAGCTCGAAGAATATAAAATTAAAATATAAAACGTGCTTTCAATCGTTTTCAATAAGACTGAAATATTGTTTTGAAAAGTGGGAACAGTTTTTATTAATGGACTTGCAGAAGTTGGAACAGTTTTTATTAATAAAATGTACAAGAATGTTTCTAAAAAATGCGAATGCTTATAGTTATGTTGGGAACAGTTTACCAAAATGTTAGGAACAGTTTTTTTTACCATACCCGATGTATTTTTTTATCAAAAAAGTTAAAAAGTGCTTAATAATAAAAAATACTACAATTAAAAAGTGTTCTCGAAGAATTTCGTAATCAAAGAAGAGCTTATTAGTTCATGAGAAAGTTGTTCAAAGAAGTGAAATACAAATTCGTAATAAATAAATAATGGCTTCTAATGCCGGTATACATTTTATAGGTACTGGAACGTTCCTGGGAGGTAGTGGATGGTGTAAATGTATCGTTACGTCTCTGGGACACATTTGGTGACCATGACAAGGATCGTAGATTTGCTTATGGACGGTGAGTAGAAAATTATATACGTAAATTAGTTCTTTATAAATAATATTTACCTTTCTAACTGTTCCCATTTCTCTTACTCACCTCTAGATCGGATGTCGTACTGCTATGCTTCTCTATTGCCAGCCCCATATCGTTACGCAATTGCAAAGCAATGTGGTATCCGGAGATACGTCGCTTCTGCCCAGATGTGCCTGTCATCTTGGTAGGCTGCAAAAACGATTTGCGTTATATGTATCGCGATGAAACGTATCTATCGTACTTTGGCGAACGAAGTACCTTTGTACGGTAAATGTTTTGATTTTAAAGCCAATAACTGATCTTAGCTAATAATTGAAAATTCCTGGATTCCAGTGCGGCACTAAAAAGTGACCTCGTCATGCCGGATGAAGCGCGCGCTGTTGCGAAGGAGCTGGGTGTTGCCTATTATGAAACAAGTGTCTTCACATATTTCGGTGTGAATGAAGTATTCGAGAATGCCATACGTTCGGCGTTGATTGCGCGCCGACAGCAACGTTTCTGGATGACGAATTTGAAGAAAGTGCAAAAACCGTTGCTGCAGGCACCATTCCGACCGCCCAAACCGCCACCACCAGAAGTCACCGTAGTGGTGGGCAATTACAGACAAGACATGTACAACATGTTAATTTCACAAACCCACACGGATCTCATACTGGTGGTGGGTGCGAGTAAATTTCCGGTGCATCGGTTTATGCTCGCTGCTGCGTCGAACGTCTTCTATCGGCTACTGAATACAGAGCTAACCGATATGGGTGGTAGAAGTAGTAGTGAATCCAGTATGGTGAGTACGAATGCTGTTGTATTATTAAATTAGTTAAAAGAAATTAATTCAAGTGGAGAGAGTTCTCATAGCTAAAAACTTATAAAATTTGCCAGTTTCGCAAAATTGATGGGTACTGTCGAACTAGGAAGACTAGGAACAGTATGTTTCGCTAAGAAAAGAGATTAGAGGAATAACAACAATTTATTTAGCATATATATGCTTTGTAATTAACATATCTACGCAAATAAGATTTATTGGCGCTAACTAGGAACAGTTTTAGCTTTGAAATACGGCTGCAAATGAGTTTATAGGAATGTATGGAAGTAAAGAAAGGCATCGTAGTTGAAATATTCATAAACCTTTGGTAGTTTCGTAAAAG
Source organism: Bactrocera correcta (assembly GCA_027475135.1). NCBI lineage: Eukaryota > Metazoa > Arthropoda > Insecta > Diptera > Tephritidae > Bactrocera > Bactrocera correcta. Next base: position 3,345 of record JAPZAG010002189.1, on the reverse strand, counting down.
TGAAAGCTCAATTTCGAACCAGATGGACTGAGAACAGTCATTTTCGCTAAAAAAAATAGGTTTAACTACAAATAGTACCCAATTTATCAGGTATCTGCTCTTAGTGAACATATTTACAGAAATAAGTAATTTTTTGCGCTAACTAGGAACAGTTTCAGTATGGTTAAAATGAGCTTACACGAATTAATTCAAAAGTAGAAAATCTCATAACTGAAAAATTGATAAAATTTACTAGTTTCATAAAATTGATGCTTTAGTGCTAAACTAGAAGGACTGGGAATAGTTAATTCAGTCAAGAAAACATTTCAAAAACATAATGGTAGTTGGTTTAGCAACATGATTTTATTTAGTTCACGTATTTACGGAAATAAATATTTTTGGGGCTGACTAGGAACAGTTTTCGCTTAAAATTTTTTGGCAGTTTACTTCAAAGGAAACTTAAAAATAGTTTCTGTATCTATTTAATACAGTTATAAAAGGCAAATAAGTATTTTTTATAATGGGAACAGTTCATATAATAGTTTTTCAATATAACTATAACAATTTTATAGTTAAAAACTTGAAATGATAAATAAAAGAATAAAAGAACTAAGCAAATTTTTCCAAAAAATATATATTTATTTTGTAAGTAGGAACAGTTTTAGCTTTAAATGATGCTTAAAACTTGTTAGCAGCTAGCAGTAACAAAAATAAATCTTAATTTGCTGTGAATTTAACATGATGAGAAACTAAAGATAAGAATATCTGGTAATGGGAACAGTTGAAATAACACTTTTACAATATACATAACTCTCTGTATATATATATCTACCAGATATTCAATTTGCAATTTTCAAACTTTCGATTTTACAAAATATATACGAGCGAATCGCACTGAGAACGATAAATTTATATTTTCATACAAGGATTTTAGGAGAAATGTAACCACTATACATAATTGATTAATTAACTTGCAGATATTACTAAATTTTCGGTATTTCGAAAACATTTACATTATTTTTTTTTTTATTATTTTTTTTTTTTTTTTTGAAGTATGCATCTGTATTTTCTCCAACAACATATTAATAACCACTCTCTCCTCATAGGTGAGTTCTACATTTGGCGAGGCGACCACAGCGGACTTTAACGACGACACTGAGTGTCTTATAAGGCATGAATCGCGTACACAAAGGTATTATTTATTACTACAAACACCCGCCATAATATATGCTAAGCATGATTTTCTGTATTTTAGAATGTGGGAACAGCTGAAACGGCGTTCCAGCTATCAGGCCTTACCGCTAATCGAAACAAAAAAGCCCAGTGATCTCTATAAGGACCTGCATCATCCTATATTCCAAAATATACGCTTAGTGCAGATGGAAAATACGCGTGGCATCAACGTAACACAAACAATTGTCACACTGACAAAACTCATAACGCCACAAGCGTTGCAACAGTGTCTGCAATTTATTTATACCGGCACAATTGAAAGAGAATTTCACAATTTGCAGGTAATTTGAAGTTAACTGAGTGCTGTTGGGAGCATTGTTATTATAGCACCGAGCGATTTTGACACGAAGTGTTAGAAACAAAGGGCAATTGGTTTCACCATCTCCATGTGTTATGCTTTCACTGTCATTCAGCAAGCTGGAGAAGTATGCTCTTGGGCATCAGTCACTAGATCATCCCTGGGGGTTATACAAGAATATTCTCCGGTCTTGAAACCTACTGCAAGTCGCCGCATTTTTTCGTAGAATTTTCGAGATATATCCCTGTCTTCCACCTTGTCAACCTCCTCGTACTCACGCATTTTGGCCTCTACCTTTTTAGTCTGCAGTTGCGTCCCGCTTTCTTCTTCAACTCTCGGTACCTATCCCATCCCACAGATGTTGTGGTCTTTTGTAACTTTACGAGGTAGACAGTCCGCTTTATCTCCACTGCAACACGGCACATCTTGTCGTACCAGCCGTTCTTTTCCCTTATATCGAGATGCTTATGAGTGCTCAGAGAGCAGGCGTGCAAGTCAAGCAGAAACTCGTTCGGCTGTCTGTTGTGATTGCAACTTCTCGACGTCGAACCTTCTGTATATTTGTTGACGTGCGCTTTTTGCTGCACAGAGGCGGTTGCGTATCTTAGCTGCAACAAGATAGTGGTCCGAGTCGATTTTAGGACCTCAGAGCGTACGCACGTACACTGGAAACGTGTCTTTCGTCTATCACAACCTTATCGTCCTGATTGATGGCTTTTCTATCCGGAGACAGCCTGGTAGCTTGATAAATTTTCCTATGCTGGAATCTAGTACTACAGATAACCATACTATTTCGGGCCGCGGCAAAGTCGATCAGCCTCAACCCATTTAGGCTGAAATTTCCGACCGTTGTGCCAAAGATAGCTTCTTTGCCCACCCTGGCGTTAAAGGCGCCTAGCATTATTTTGACATCAGTACTCATAGGTCATCTTTGTTCATCCACCGGGGTCAATGCCAGGACGGCAACGAAGTCTCTCTCCTACCACGAATCCCACACTGAATTTGCTCTCTCCTTAATGTGGCCACTGTAAAAAATGCCACAAACACCTACTAGCCTCAGTGCTTGTCCCGTCCATGACACTTCTTGAACGGTGGTGTTGTCCGACTTTACTCCCAAGAGAATATCAGGATTGGACATTATAGATGCATGCCCTTAAATCATCAATCATCGCCATCAAAAAGGGGGCCTCTTATCCGAGACTGTTTTCGTCTTTTCATTGGTAGTGTTTTTTTTACGTGGCAGGTCCCAAAACCATCACACAACCCTGGGGCGGGGATGTTTCGCCTTCTAACTTTAGCTCGCCTTCAAACGGATGTTCTTAGGCTACCCAGAGGATACTTGGGCAAAGACGAGAAGTCGTGAGCTGTTTGAGCCATATGTAAAAGAGTAGTTTCTGGCCACTCCCAAGTGAACGGCTCTCAGAGAACTTTCCTTACTTGCATAAACTTCTACACATCCATCCTCCAGAGCTGTTCAGATCGGTTTTTTTTTTTTTTTTTGCTGTCATATAAACTGACCCATCAAAATCAAGATACAGATTTTTTATACCCTTCTGTGTTTAAAATGTACCTGTAAAGGGTACTAAGCTATGGTGCAACCGTAGTAAACTTTTTTTTCTAAATTCTTGTTTCATTTATGCTTCATATTCACCTCTTACACACAGGAAGTTAAACAAGCTGCTGATTTCTTAGAACTGCCTCAATTGACTGTATTACTTTCCAAGCCACAAACACTTTTAGCCAGTCTAAATGATGAACCAAATCAACATTTTTGTCTTGTAAGTACAGCGACGCTATATAAAACGCTTTGTATGATAAACTAACTCGCATATTTT
>JAPZAG010002188.1:0-20358 GCA_027475135.1 Bactrocera correcta | reverse complement strand
TAACACACTTAAGTCTACATAAAGCCCTAATGGCATAACGGCAGTGCATTTAGAAGAATTCCATAATGTTATAATTTTATATTTAGGTATAAAGTCGATTTTCTTGTATATACACATTTAGCAATCGATATCGAAATGCTTCAGCTCATTAGTTTAACATATTTAAGTTAATAGATCTTTTTTAACGATCTGAAGTGGGCATATAGCCATGGAGGCATAACTGCAGTGCACGTAGAAGAATTCCATAATCTTATATTTAAGTATTAAGTCGATTTTCTTGTATATACAAATTTAGCTATCGATACCGAAACGCTTCAAATCATTAGTTTAACATATTAAGTTAATAAACATTTTTTAGCTTACTGAAGTCTACATAAAGCCTTAACGGTATAACGGCAGTGCCTTTAGAAGAATTCCGTAATGTTATAATTCTATATATTTAGGTGTAAAGTCGATCTTCTTGTATATATTCATTTAGCAAGCGATATCGAAATGCTTCAAACCATTAGTTTAACATATTTAAAATAATTAACCTTCTTTAACGTATTGAAGTTGATACAAAGCCATGGCGGCATAACGACAGTACATTTGGAAAAATTCCGTAATCTTATATTTAGGTATAAAGTCGATTTTCTTGTATATACACATTTAGCAATCGATATCGAAATGCTTCAAATCATTAGTTTAACATATTTAAGTTAATTAACCTTCTTTAACGAACAGAAGTTAACATAAAGCCACAACGGCATAACGGCAGTGCATTTAAAAGAATTCCGTTATCTTATATTTAGGTATAAATTCGACTTTCTTGTATATATTCATTTAGCAAGCGATATCGAAATGCTTCAAACCATTAGTTTAACATATTAAAAATAATTAACCTTCTTTAACGTATTGAAGTTGATACAAAGCCATGACGGCATAATGACAGTACATTTGGAAGAATTCCGTAGTCTTATATTCAGGTATAAAGTCGATTTTCTTGTATATGTGCATTAAGCATTCGATATCGAAATGCTTCAAATAACTGTTTTAACATATTTAAGTTAATAAACCTTCTTTAACAAACTGAAGTTAATATAAAGCCATAACGACATAACGGCAGTGCATTTAGAAGAATTACGTAATCTTATATTTAGGTACAAATTCGATTTTCTTGTATATACACATTTAGCAATCGATATCGAAATGCTTCAGCTCATTAATTTAACATATTTAAGTTAATAAACCTTTTTTAACTATCTGAAGTGGGCATATAACCATGGAGGCATAACTGCAGTGCACGTAGAAGAATTCCATAATCTTATATTTAGGTATTAAGTCGACTTTCTTGTATATACATATTAAGCTATATATACCGAAACGCTTGAAATCATTAGTTTAACATATTAAGTTAATAAACATTTCTTAGCTTACTGAAGTCTACATAAAGCCTTAACGGTATAACGGCAGTGCCTTTAGAAGAATTCCGTACTGTTATAATTTATATTTAGGTGTAAAGTCGACTTTCTTGTATATATGCATTAAGCAGTCGATATCGAAATGCTTCAAACCATTAGTTTAACATATTTAAAATAATTAACCTTCTTTAACGTATTGAAGTTGATACAAAGCCATGGCGGCATTTCGATTTTCTTGTATATACATATTTGGCAAGCGATATCGAAATGCTTCAGCTCATTAGTTTAACATATTTAAGTTAACAAACCTTCTTTAACGATCTGAAGTGGGCATATAGCCATGGAGGCATAACTGCAGTGCACGTAGAAGAATTCCATAATCTTATATTTAAGTATAAAGTCGATTTTCTTGTATATACATATTAACCTATCGATATCGAAATGCTTCAAATCATTAGTTTAACATATTTAAGTTAATAAAACTTCTTTATCGCACTTAAGTCTACATAAAGCCCTAATGGCATAACGGCAGTGCATTTAGAAGAATTCCATAATGTTATAATTTTATAGTTAGGTATAAAGTCGATTTTCTTGTATATACATATTTAGCTATCGATATCGAAATGCTTCAAATCATTAGTTTAACATATTTAAGTTAATAAACAGTTTTTAGCATACTGAAGTCTACATAAAGCCTTAACGGCATAACGGCAGTGCATTTAGAAGAATTCCGTTATCTTATATTTAGGTATAAATTCGATTTTCTTGTATATACACATTTAGCAATCGATATCGAAATGCTTCAAATCATTAGTTTAATATATTTATGTTAATAAACCTTCTTTAACGCACTTAAGTATACATAAAGCCCTAATGGCATAACGGCAGTGCATTTAGAAGAATTCCATAATGTTATAATTTTATATTTAGGTATAAAGTCGATTTTCTTGTATATACACATTTAGCAATCGATATCGAAATGCTTCAAATCATTAGTTTAACATATTTAAAATAATTAACCTTCTTTAACGTATTGAAGTTGATACAAAGCCATGGCGGCATTTCGATTTTCTTGTATATACATATTTGGCAAGCGATATCGAAATGCTTCAGCTCATTAGTTTAACATATTTAAGTTAATAAACCTTTTTTAACGATCTGAAGTGGGCATATAGTCATGGAGGCATAACTGCAGTGCACGTAGAAGAATTCCATAATCTTATATTTAGGTATTAAGTCGATTTTCTTGTATATACATATTTAGCTATCGATACCGAAACGCTTCAAATCATTAGTTTAACAAATTAAGTTAATAAACATTTTTTAGCTTACTGAAGTCTACATAAAGCCTTAGCGGTATAAGGGCAGTGCCTTTAGAAGAATTTCGTAATGTTATAATTTTATATTTAGGTGTAAAGTCGATTTTCTTGTATTTACACATTTAGCAGGCGATATCGAAATGCTTCAAACCATTAGTTTAACATATTTAAAATAATTAACCTTCTTTAACGTATTGAAGTTGATACAAAGCCATGGCTGCATAACGACAGTACATTTGGAAGAATTCCGTAATCTTATATTTAGGTATAAAGTCGATTTTCTTGTATATACACATTTAGCAATCGATATCGAAATGCTTCAAATCATTAGTTTAACATATTTAAGTTAATAAACCTTCTTTAACGCAGTGAAGTCTACATAAAGCCTTGACCGTATAACTGCACTGCATTTAGAAGAATACCGTTATCTTATATTTAGGAATAAATTCGATTTTCTTGTATATACACATTTAGCAATCGATATCGAAATGCTTCAAATCATTAGTTTAACATATTTAAGTTAATAAACCTTCTTTAAGGCACTTAAGTCTACATAAAGCCCTAATGGCATAACGGCAGTGCATTTAGAAGAATTCCGTTATCTTATATTTAGGTATAAATTCGATTTTCTTGTATATACACATTTAGCAATCGATATCGAAATACTTCAAATCATTAGTTTAACATATTTAAGTTAATAAACCTTCTTTAACGATCTGAAGTGGGCATATAGCCATGGAGGCATAACTGCAGTGCACGTAGAAGAATTCCATAATCTTATATTTAGGTATAAAGTCGATTTTCTTGTATATATATATTTAGCAATCGATATCAAAATGCTTCAAACCATTAGTTTAACATATTTAAAATAATTAACCTTTTTTAACGTATTGAAGTTGATAAAGAGCCATGGCGGCATAACGACAGTACATTTGGAAGAATTCCGTAGTCATATATTTAGGTATAAAGTCGATTTTCTTATATATATGCATTAAGCAATCTATATCGAAATGCTTCAAACCATTAGTTTAACATATTTACGTTAATAAACCTTCTTTAACTCACTGAAGTCTACATAAAGCCTTAACGGCATAACGGCAGTGCATTTAGAAGAATTCCGTTATCTTATATTTAGGTATAAATTCGATTTTCTTGTATATATTCATTTAGCAATCGATATCGAAATGCTTCAAATCATTAGTTTAACATATTTAAGTTAATAAACCTTCTTTAACGCACTTAAGTCTACATAAAGCCCTAATGGCATAACGGCAGTGCATTTAGAAGAATGCCATAATGTTAAAATTTTATATTTAGGTATAAAGTCGATTTTCTTCTATTTACACATTTATCAATCGATATCGAAATGCTTCAAACCATTAGCTTAACATATTTAAATAATTAGCCTTCTTTGCAAAAGCCATAACGGCATAACGGCAGTATATTTGGGTAATTTCCGTAATCTTTTATTTATGTATAAAATCGATTTTCTTGTATATACACATTTAGCAATCAATATCGAAAAGCTTCAGCTCATTAGTTTAACATATTTAAGATAATAAACCTTCTTTAACGATCTGAAGTGGGCATATAGCCATGGAGGCATAACTGCAGTGCTCGTAGAAGAATTTCGTAATCTTATATTTAGGTATAAAGTCGATTTTCTTGTATATACATATTTCGCTATCGATATCGAAATGCTTTAAATCATTTGTTTAACATATTAAGATAATAAACATTTTTTAGCTTACTAACGTCTACATAAAGCCTTAACAGTATAACGGCAGTGCATTTAGAAGAATTCCGTAATGTTATAATTTTATATTTAGGTATAAAGTCGATTTTCTCGTATTTACTCATATGGCAGTCGATATCGAAATGCTTCAAACCATTAGTTTAACATATTTAAAATAATTAACCTTCTTTAACGTATCGAAGTTGATACAAAGCCATGGCGGCATAATGACAGTACATTTGGAAGAATACCGTAATCTTATATTTAGGTATAAAGTCGATTTTGTTGTACATACACATTTAGCAATCGATATCGAAATGCTTCAAATCATTAGTTTAACATATTTAAGTTAATAAACCTTCTTTAACGCACTGAAGTCTACATAGAGCGTTAACGGCATAACGGCAGTGCATTTAGAAAAATTCCGTTATCTTATATTTAGGTATAAATTCGATTTTCTTGTATATACACATTTAGCAAGCGATATCAAAATGCTTCAAATCATTAGTTTAGCATATTTAAGTTAATTAACCTTCTTTAACGTATTGAAGTTGATAAAGAGCCATGGCGGCATAACGACAGTCTATTTGGAAGAATTCCGTAGTCTTATATTCAGGTATAAAGTCGATTTTCTTGTATATATGCATTAAGCAATCGATATCGAAATGCTTCAAATAACTGGTTTAACATATTTAAGTTAATAAACCTTCTTTAACGAACTGAAGTTAATATAAAGCCATAACGGCATAACGGCAGTGCATGTAGAAGAATTCCGTAATCTTATATTTAGGTATGTAGTCGATTTTCTTGGATCTACACATTTAGCAATCGATATCGAAAATCTTCAAAAACCTGGTTTAGCATATTTAGGTTAATTAACCTTCTTTATCTTACTGAAGTTTAAATAAAGCCGTAACGGCATAACGGCTGTATATTTGGGTGAATTCCGTAATCTTTTATTTAGGTATAAAATCGATTTTCTTGTATATACACATTTAGCAATCGATATCGAAATGCTTCAACTCATTAGTTTAACATATTTAAGTTAATAAACCTTCTTTAACAATCTGAAGTTGGCATAACGGTAGTGGATATAGAGGAATTCCGTAATCTTATATTTAGGTATAAAGTCGATTTTCTTGTATATTTGGCAAGCGATATCGAAATGCTTCAAATCATTAGTTTAACATATTTAAGTTAATTAACCTTCTTAAACGTATTGAAGTTGATATATAGCCATAACGACAGTACATTTGGAAGAATTCCGTAATCTTTTATTTAGGTGTAAAGTCGATTTTCTTGTATTTACACATTTGGCAAGCGATATCGAAATGCTTCAAACCATTAGTTTAACATATTTAAGTTAATAAACCTTCTTTAAAGCACTGAAGTCTACATAAAGCGTTAACGGCATAACGGCAGTGCATTTAGAAAAATTCCGTTATCTTATATTTAGGTATAAACTCGATTTTCTTGTATATACATATTTGGCAAGCGATATCGAAATGCTTCAGCTCATTAGTTTAACATATTTAAGTTAATAAACCTTCTTTAACGATCTGAAGTGGGCATATAGCCATGGAGGCATAACTGCAGTGCACGTAGAAGAATTCCATAATCTTAAATTTAGGTATAAAGTCGATTTTCTTGTATTTACACATTTAGCAATCGATATCGAAAATCTGCAAATAACTGGTTTAGCATAATTAGGTTAATTAAACTTCTTTATCTTACTGAAGTTTAAATAAAGCCATAACGGCATAACGGCAGTATATTTGGGTGAATTCCGTAATCTTTTATTTAGATATAAAATCGATTTTCTTGTATATACACATTTCGCAATCGATATCGAAATGCTTCAACTCATTAGTTTAACATATTTAAATTAATAAACCTTCTTTAACGATCTGAAGTTGGCATAACGGTAGTGGATGTAGAAGAATTCCGTAATCTTATATTTAGGTATAAATTCGGTTTTCTTGTATACACATTTAGCAATCGATATCGAAATGCTTCAAATCATTAGTTTAACATATCTAAGTTAATAAACCTTCTTTAACTCACTGAAGTCTACATAAAGCCTTAACGGCATAACGGCAGTGCATTTAGAAGAATTCCATAATGTTATAATTTTATAGTTAGGTATAAAGTCGATTTTTTTGTATATATGCATTAAGCAATCGATATCGAAATGCTTCAAACCATTAGTTTAACATATTAAGTTAATAAACATTTTTTAGCTTACTGAAGTCTACATAAAGCCTTAACGGTATAACTGCACTGCATTTAGAAGAATACCCTTATCTTATATTTAGGTATAAATTCGACTTTCTTGTATATATTCATTTAGCAAGCGATATCAAAATGCTTCAAACCATTAGTTTAACATATTTAAAATAATTAACCTTCTTTAACGTATTGAAGTTGATACAAAACCATGGCGGCATAATGACGGTACATTTGGAAGAATTCCGTAATCTTATATTTAGGTATAAAGTCGATTTTCTTGTATATACACATTTAGCAATCGATATCGAAATGCTTCAAATCATTAGTTTAACATATTAAGTTAATAAACATTTTTTAGCTTACTGAAGTCTACATAAAGCCTTAACGGTATAACTGCACTGCATTTAGAAGAATACCGTTATCTTATATTTAGGTATAAATTCGACTTTCTTGTATATATTCATTTAGCAAGCGATATCAAAATGCTTCAAACCATTAGTTTAACATATTTAAAATAAATAACCTTCTTTAACGTATTGAAGTTGATACAAAACCATGGCGGCATAATGACAGTACATTTGGAAGAATTCCGTAATCTTATATTTAGGTATAAAGTCGATTTTCTTGTATATACACATTTAGCAATCGATATCGAAATGCTTCAAATCATTAGTTTAACATATTTAACTTAATAAACCTTCTTTAAAGCACTGAAGTCTACATAAAGCGTTAACGGCATAACGGCAGTGCATTTAGAAAAATTCCGTTATCTTATATTTAGGTATAAACTCGATTTTCTTGTATATACATATTTGGCAAGCGATATCGAAATGCTTCAGCTCATTAGTTTAACATATTTAAGTTAATAAACCTTCTTTAACGATCTGAAGTGGGCATATAGCCATGGAGGCATAACTGCAGTGCACGTAGAAGAATTCCATAATCTTAAATTTAGGTATAAAGTCGATTTTCTTGTATTTACACATTTAGCAATCGATATCGAAAATCTGCAAATAACTGGTTTAGCATAATTAGGTTAATTAAACTTCTTTATCTTACTGAAGTTTAAATAAAGCCATAACGGCATAACGGCAGTATATTTGGGTGAATTCCGTAATCTTTTATTTAGATATAAAATCGATTTTCTTGTATATACACATTTCGCAATCGATATCGAAATGCTTCAACTCATTAGTTTAACATATTTAAGTTAATAAACCTTCTTTAACGATCTGAAGTTGGCATAACGGTAGTGGATGTAGAAGAATTCCGTAATCTTATATTTAGGTATAAATTCGGTTTTCTTGTATACACATTTATCAATCGATATCGAAATGCTTCAAATCATTAGTTTAACATATTTAAGTTAATAAACCTTCTTTAACGCACTTAAGTCTACATAAAGCCCTAATGGCATAACGGCAGTGCATTTAGAAGAATTCCATAATGTTATAATTTTATAGTTAGGTATAAAGTCGATTTTTTTGTATATATGCATTAAGCAATCGATATCGAAATGCTTCAAACCATTAGTTTAACATATTTAAGTTAATAAACCTTCTTTAACTCACTGAAGTCTACATAAAGCCTTAACGGCATAACGGCAGTGCATTTAGAAGAATTCCGTTATCTTATATTTAGGTATAAAGTCGATTTCCTTGTATATACACATTTAGCAATCGATATCGAAATGCTTCAAATCATTAGTTTAACATATTAAGTTAATAAACATTTTTTAGCTTACTGAAGTCTACATAAAGCCTTAACGGTATAACGGCAGTGCATTTAGAAGAATTCCGTAATGTTATAATTTTATATTTAGGTGTAATGTCGATTTTCTTGTATTTACACATTTAGCAGTCGATATCGAAATGCTTCAAACCATTAGTTTAACATATTTAAAATAATTAACCTTCTTTAACCTAATGAAGATGACATAAAGCCATGGCGGCATAACGACAGTACATTTGGAAGAATTCCGTAATCTTATATTTAGGTATAAAGTCGATTTTCTTGTATATACACATTTAGCAATCGATATCGAAATGCTTCAAATCATTAGTTTAAAATATTTAAGTTAATAAACCTTCTTTAACGCACTGAAGTCTACATAAAGCCTTGACGGTATAACTGCACTGCATTTAGAAGAATACCGTTATCTTATATTTAGGTATAAATTCGACTTTCTTGTATATATTCATTTAGCAAGCGATATCAAAATGCTTCAAACCATTAGTTTAACATATTTAAAATAATTAACCTTCTTTAACGTATTGAAGTTGATACAAAACCATGGCGGCATAATGACAGTACATTTGGAAGAATTCCGTAATCTTATATTTAGGTATAAAGTCGATTTTCTTGTATATACACATTTAGCAATCGATATCGAAATGCTTCAAATCATTAGTTTAACATATTTAAGTTAATAAACCTTCTTTAACGCACTGAAGTCTACATAAAGCGTTAACGGCATAACGGCGGTGCATTTAGAAAATTTTCGTTATCTTATATTTAGGTATAAATTCGGTTTTCTTGTATATACATATTTGGCAAGCGATATCGAAATGCTTCAAATCATTAGTTTAACATTTTTAAGTTAATTAACCTTCTTTAGCGTATTTAAGTTTATATAAAGCCATAGCGACAGTACATTTGGAAGAATTCCGTAGTCTTATATTTAGGTATAAAGTCGATTTTCTTGTATATATTTATTAAGCATTCGATATCGAAATGCTTCAAATAACTGGTTTAACATATTTAAATTAATAAACCTTCTTTAACGAACTGAAGTTAATATGAAGCCATAACGGCATAACGGCGGTGCATTTAGAATAATATCGTAATCTTATATTCAGGTATGAATTCGATTTTCTTGTATATACTCATTTAGCAATCGATATCGAAATGCTTCAAACCTTTAGTTTAACATATTTAAAATAATTAACCTTCGTTAACGTATTGAAGTTGATACAAAGCCATGGCGCCATAACGGCAGTGCATGTAGAGGAATTCTGATAGTTCGGGTGGTGGAGCACGGTGCTCGCTCGTTCCAAAATGTGGTTGGCCGTGGAGAAACGGTCGGCGCAAATGATTCCACAGGAGTATTAAATAAAAAACCAAAAAGTTTCATCCAATACTTATATTTAATTATAAACAAATTAGAACCACACTTTCCTACGTCTGTATCGCCAAGCGGTCGCAAAAGAAGAGGGCGCGCAACTTTTTAGTTAGAGTTTAGTTGCGCGCGAATAAAAACTTCAAAAAAAAATTCGAAGAAGAGAATAGCTCTGTCGATACAGACGTGGCAATGGAAATTGGGCGGGGGCGGCGTCAACATTCTCCCCGCCTTGCAGTATTACTGCAAATGCAGTTTACAATTAATTACTTAAAACTAACTTAACTAACTGGCTCCTGCACTTCTTCTTCCACGTCTTCTTTGCAGATGGGGTGGCCGACGAGACGAATCGAGTCTAGTTCGGTCCGGGAAATGCCGCTGAGATGAATCGAATCTCAGTCGGTCATTGCCATGCCGCCAATCTGCATAGAAGTCACCACCTTCCGAGGTCGGCGAGACGAATCGAGTCTAACTCGATCCTGGGTAGGTGGTGAATGTGAGAAGCGTTGGCGGCCAGTGCACTTTATGTGCCGATATTATATGACGCCGGAAGTCTTTGCTGGCAAGGCAGTGTTGCGTGCCGTTCCTTGATGATACAGCGTGCATCTGCTTGACGTCGAGCGTGTCGTCCACGCCTTCGCTTCGGATGGGGTGGCCGACGAGACGAATCGAGTCTGGTTCGGTCCGGACAATGTCGCTGAGACGAATCGAGTCTCAGTCGATCGTTGCCATGCCGCCAATCCGAAAGGAAGTTACCAGCATGCCGAAGTCGGCGAGACGACTCGAGTCTAACTCGATCTTGGGCATGTGGTATGCGGGAGAGGCCTCTTTGGTCAGAGCTTTGCGTTCGTTGACACGGTTGTTGTTGTTGCTGTGTGGCGTGTGTCAACGCGTGCGCCATTGCTGCAGGTTGCTGCTGCTGGGTTGTGTGGTGTGTAGCTGTCGACTGCGTTGCTTGTCTGTTGCTGCGCGCTGCATGTTTATTTACTGTTATTGTTGTGGCCGCCGCATGTTGGTATTGTGTAGACGGGTGTTGTGACGTCACATGCCTTGCTGATTGGTCTTCTTGCTGCGATTGCGACTGCGACGCCTGCTGTTGCTGGTGATAATAGGCTGTTTGTAGTTGATAACGTTGTTCGTTTTGTTGTTGTAGCTGTAGCTGCATCTGCTGGTGGTGAAAGGCATCCGACAATGCCGCCACTGCGTTGCTCGTGGCATAGTGTTGCTGGTGTGGTGGTGAATAGTGCGCTGTTGCTGATGAGACCGCCACAGCTGATGATGGCGGTAACGTTTGTGATGGGGGTGGTAGTGGTGGCGTTGCTGCGACAGCATGCCGCTGCGTTGCAGCTGTTGCAGGCGTTGCTGTCACTGTTTCTACGGCGCCCGGGTAATAATCGAGATTGCTGGTATTTGTCGCTTCAGCGCTGCTCGGCGGTGTGCTGCCTACGGATGTTGCTGGTAGAGATGGCGCTGCTGCATGCAGTGTCGGCCCACCGACGCCACAATGCGTGTCGGTGTGATTCGATAAGACGGTCGCATCATTTGTTTCGCCATCATCATAGGTTTGATCCTGTTGTAGCTGGTGCCGCTGTTGATGCTGCTGATGTTGTTTCTGTTGTATAAATATATAATTAGTATCTATTATACTACAAAAATTGTTTTGTGATTGTTGTTTAGTTATTACTGAATTTTGTCCGTCGCCTTTGCCATTTATCTTCCTTTCTTCGGAGGGAACGGAACCTGTTATAATCCAACCAAACACTGTTCGTTGTGCAGCAAGGGATCCGAAAATTTTCAATTTTACCCCATTTAGTATAATTTTCGGGTAAAGATCTGCTCCGATCAACAAGTCAACCTTTTGACTTGTATAGAAATTATTATCCGCTAAAGGGATATTAGGTAACCTTTTGACAATTGAAGGATTAATTGATCTGGATGGAAGCAGTCCAGTCAACTTTGGCAGTACCAACGCTTCCGCTTTTAGTCGTAAACCTTTGTTACGGGGCGGGCCAATTGTGATCGAGCATACCGATTGAACTCGTCCTGATACGGTATTATTCAATCCTGAAACTCGCGCGCTGACCTTTTTGCTTGCCAGATGTAAGCGTTTTTGCAGACTATTACTTACGAAGGTGGCTTCAGATCCCGAATCAATCAGGGCTCTGACAGTGAAGGTGCTCTCGTTATGACATATGGTCACCATGGCTGTACCTTAGAGCATGCTTCGACTGGTAGGCACATTTGAAGTATTGGCCTTAATAGAGGCCACATGAGATTTAGTAGAAATCTCAGTAGTGTCAGTGCTGTCAGATATCTGAGCTATATCCTCACTCTGATCCCGGTGAATCATAGAGTGATGTCTCTGTTTACATTTATTACAATTAAACATACTCTTACAATTTTTTACTTCATGTGAGTCCGATAAACAATTTAGGCAGACGTGGAGTTTTCTGACAGCATTTAATCGTGCATTAGGCTGCATCTCAATGAATCGCTGACAAGTTTTCAAAATGTGCGATTGAGATGAGCACAGTTTACATCTGGTATTGTTGGTTTTGGCGTGATGGACATTGATGTTTTTAGATCCAATCCTTGACTGCAAGGTTGGTATCCGATCTTCATCATCAGCCGACTTAATTTTGGGTTGAGTACCTAACTCGCCTTTGAGATTTGATGCTCTTTCAAGCGTTTTAACCCGTTTGGTTAGAAACTTGTCTAACTCAACCCATTTTGGGATCTCTGAATCCGAATCCAGAGATTGTTCCCAAAGCGACAGTGTATAGTCCGGCAGTCGGATAGAACACAAGTACGTAAATATGGCATCCCAGCTATCTGTATTGATGCCATGTATTTGTAAAGCTGAAATGCAGCTATTAATCTCCCGCTGTAAATTTCTGAGTTCGGTCTCAGATTCTGTTGAGATGTGCGGGAGCTTGAACAATAAATTCAATTGTGTGTTGACAAGCACTCGCTTGTTTTCGTATCTACACAACAAATTATTCCAAGCCAATGCGAATCCGTCATTCGTCAGTGGCGCTTTGGAAACGATAGCTTTTGCCTCACCTCGCGTTTTTTGATTGAGATGGAATAACTTTTCTACCGGAGATAGCCTTGGGTTATTCCCATATATAGCGGCAAATAAATCCCTAAATGAGGGCCATTGTAAAACATCGCCATGAAATATTTCGGTATCACATGGCGGTAAATTGATAGAATACCTTACGGGTTCTACAGTTTGTTGTAACCGTTCAGGTTGAATCACCGTTGAATTGGAAGTAGGGCTTTGGTTGAACGCCGTGAGGTTGTGCATGTGTTCGCCCATCAAGGCCGCGCAACACACATAGGCGTGGTAACAGCTTGTATATTTAAGCTTAATGTCGTCAATTGAGCTTGTGTCCGAAGGATCCACTTTTGACAAACACAACTTGTATTCTGACTTTACCTCCGCCCACAGAGATTTCAGTTCATCTTGTTGTACTTCAAGAGAGTAGGCACTTTGGTTGTTTGCTGTTGGAGTAAAAGACTCCTCAAACTCCAGTAGAGCGTCTGCAGCTGTGGTAAAGGCTCTGATGGATTCCATTGTTTCCGCAAATTGAACGGGGAACTTCAAAAAAGTTGCACAAAATCGGATCTAAAACTTGAAATTAAAATTTAAAAAATATTTGCAAATATGTTGCAAAAGTTCAAAAGTTATAGAACCAATCACGGACAGACCACAAATAAGTTGATGATAGGCAGTGCGTTGTTTCTTTATAAAACGGGAATTTTCGAAGGCACAAAAAAAACTTAATAAATTTAGTAAACTATTTTCTCAAAATATTTTTCCGAATTTATTTAGTATGTGCTTGTTGGGTTATCGTCCCAATGCACTAGCACGCTTAGTCCTTGACTATGTACACAAACAAAGTTTATTGGTGCTAATTGCTTTATTTTAATCAAATATAAATACAAAATAAAAATTCACAAGCACTCATATGATTGATTAGCTAAACCCTTTCACTTTGTTCACTGGGTTACTGTTTTTCTGGGATGGCTGCTGCGCTGCTTTGCCTATGCTGCTTTGCCTATGCTGCTTGCCGGTGCCGCTCTGCCTTTGCTGCTTCCTTTGCTGCTCTCACTTCACTGTTTGGCTTTCTTGCTGTCGCTCACTTCTGCTTGGCCTGTGCTGCTTGTCCGTGCTGCTTTGCCTTTGCTGCTCGCACTTTGTTGCTTGGCCTTTGCTGCTCTCCCTACGCTGCTTGCCTAGCTGTTTGGTTTCTAGCCGTCGCTCACTTCACTTTTCTAATTTTTAGTTACTCACCGCACTTGTAACTTTGTATATATTTTTTTGTTTTTGCTCGCACTCGCGAAACTGCAGCTGCGTTATTGCTGCTTGCCTTTATTGCTATTCGAGCAATGTATGGAAAGGCAGAGTTGAGCGACTAGACTCAAATTAATCATAAGAAAACCAAAAACCCGAGAGAGATTTTTGACGCTCAAGACGATTTTGTGCGTCCAAGAAATTTATAATCTTTTTCGAATAACAGAGTGTGCGGTTTTTTTTGCAAAGTGAACTAAGTGCATATGCCAGGTGTATTTGTTGTTGTACTTAAATGAAGTACAATACTACCTGCAATCTTGTGCTTTGATTTTGTGGGTAGAGTGCCAAAAATAAGTTTTGGTCTCCACTTCACACAGCACAATGGGTTTTGTACATAAACGATGCACAAATTAACCAATCTATTGCCTTATAGCTTGCAGAGCACAAATCCAAAATGTTTATGTTTGGCTGTAACTTGCGAGTTGCTAAAGCGGGCAAATTATGCACTTTCACTTTAAATAAAAATCAACTTGTTACCTGTTATCCGGCTCGAAGGACCAATGATAATTCGGGTGGTGGAGCACGGTGCTAGCTCGTTCCGATGATGTGGTTGGCCGTGGGGAAACGGTCGGCGCAATTATTCCACAGAAATATTAAATAAAAAAAAACAAAGGTTTCTTATAATACTTATATTTAATTATAAAAAATTGGAATCACACTTACCACGTCTGTATCGCAGCGTTGTCGCAAAAGGAGAGAGCGCGCAACTTTTTAGTTAGAGTTTAGTTGCGCGCGAATAAAAACTTCGAAAAAACTTCGAAGAAGAGAATAGCTCTGTCGATACAGACGTGGCAATGGAAATTGGGCGGGGGCGGCGTCAACAATTCCGTAATCTTATATTTAGGTATGTAGTCGATTTTCTTGGATTTACACATTTAGAAATATATATCGAAAATCTTCAAATAACTGGTTTAGCATATTTAGGTTAATTAACCTCCTTTATCTTACTGAAGTTTAAATAAAGCCATAACGGCACAACGGCAGTATAATTGGGTGAATTCCGTAATCTTTTATTTAGGTATAAAATCGATTTTTTTGTATATACACATTTAGCAATCGATATCGAAATGCTTCAACTCATTAGTTTAACATATTTAAGTTAATAAACCTTCTTTAACGATCTGAAGATGGCATAACGGCAGTGGATGTAGAAGAATTCCGTAATCTTATATTTATATTCAAATCATTAGTTTAACATATTAAGATAATAAACATTTTTTAGCTTACTGAAGTCTACATAAAGCCTTAACGGCATAACGGCAGTGCATTTAGAAGAATTCCGTAATGTTATAATTTTATATTTAGATATAAATTCGATTTTCTTGTATATACACATTTAGCAATCGATATCGAAATGCTTCAAATCATTAGTTTAACATATTTAAGTTAATTAACCTTCTTTAACGTATTGAAGTTGATAAACAGCCATGGCGGCAAAACGACAGTACATTTGGAAGAATTCCGTAGTCATATATTTAGGTATAAAGTCGATTTTCTTGTATATATGCATTAAGCAATCGATATCGAAATGCTTCAAACCATAAGTTTAACATATTTAAGTTAATAAACCTTCTTTAACTCACTGAAGTCTACATAAAGCCTTAACGGCATAACGGCAGTGCATTTAGAAGAATTCCATAATGTTATAATTTTATATTTAGGTATAAAGTCGATTTTCTTGTATATATGTATTAAGCAATCGATATCGAAATGCTTCAAACCATTAGTTTAACATATTTAAGTTAATGAACCTTCTTTAACCCACTGAAGTCTACATAAAGCCTTAACGGCATAACGGCAGTGCATTTAGAAGAATTCTCTTATCTTATATTTAGTTATAAAGTCGATTTTCTTGTATATACACATTTAGCAATCGATATCGAAATGCTTCAAATCATTAGTTTAACATATTAAGTTAATAAACATTTTTTAGCTTACTGAAGTCTACATAAAGCCTTAACGGTATAACGGCAGTGCATTTAGAAGAATTCCGTTATCTTATATTTAGGTATAAAGTCGATTTTCTTGTATATACACATTTAGCAATCGATTTCGAAATGCTTCAAATAACTGGTTTAGCATATTTAGGTTAATTAACTTTCTTTATCTTACTGAAGTTTAAATAAAGCCATAACGGCATAACGGCAGTATATTTGGGTGAATTCCGTAATCTTTTATTTAGGTATAAAATCGATTTTTTTGTATATACACATTTAGCAATCGATATCGAAATGCTTCAACTCATTAGTTTAACATATTTAAGTTAATAAACCTTCTTTAACGATCTGAAGATGGCATAACGGCAGTGGATGTAGAAGAATTCCGTAATCTTATATTTAGGTATAAAGTCGATTTTCTTGTATATACACATTTAGCAATCGATATCGAAATGCTTCAAATCATTAGTTTAACATATTTAAGTTAATAAACCTTCTTTAACGCACTTAAGTCTACATAAAGCCCTAATGGCATAACGGCAGTGCATTTAGAAGAATTCCGTTATCTTATATTTAGGTATAAATTCGATTTTCTTGTATATACATATTTAGCAATCGATATCGAAATGCTTCAAATCATTAGTTTAACATATTTAAGTTAATAAACCTTCTTTAACGATCTGAAATGGGCATATAGCCATGGAGGCATAACTGCAGTGCATGTAGAAGAATTCCGTAATCTTATATTTAGGTATAAATTCGATTTTCTTGTATATACATATTTAGCAATCGATATCGAAATGCTTCAAATCATTAGTTTAACATATTTAAGTTAATAAACCTTCTTTAACGCATTGAAGTTACATAAAGCCATGGCGGCATAACTGCAGTCATTTGGAAGAATTCCGTTATCTTATATTTAGGTATAAAGTCGATTTTCTTGTATATACATATTTAGCAATCGATATCGAAATGCTTTAAATCATTAGTTTAACATATTAAGTAATAAACATTTTTTAGCTTACTGAAGTCTACATAAAGCCATAACGGCATAACGGCAGTGCATTTAGAAGAATTCCGTTATCTTATATGTAGGTATAAAGTCGATTTTCTTGTATATACACATTTAGCAATCGATATCGAAATGCTTCAAATCATTAGTTTAACATATTTAAGTTAATAAACCTTCTTTAACGCACTTAAGTCTACATAAAGCCCTAATGGCATAACGGCAGTGCATTTAGAAGAATTCCGTTATCTTATATTTAGGTATAAATTCGATTTTCTTGTATATACATATTTAGCAATCGATATCGAAATGCTTCAAATCTTTAAAGTTTAACATATTTAAGTTAATAAACCATCTTTAACGATCTGAAATGGGCATATAGCCATGGAGGCATAACTGCAGTGCAGTAGAAGAATTCCGTTATCTTATATTTAGGTATAAATTCGATTTTCTTGTATATACAATTTAGCAATCGATATCGAAATGCTTCAAATCATTAGTTTAACATATCTTAAGTTAATAAACCTTCTTTAGCTAGTGAAGTCTACATAAAGCCTTGACGGTATAACTGCACTGCATTTAGAAGAATTCCGTTATCTTATATTTAGGTATAAATTCGATTTTCTTGTATATACACATTTAGCAATCGATATCGAAATGCTTTAAATCATTAGTTTAACATATTAAGTTAATAAACATTTTTTAGCTTACTGAAGTCTACATAAAGCCATAACGGCATAACGGCAGTGCATTTAGAAGAATTCCGTTATCTTATATGTAGGTATAAAGTCGATTTTCTTGTATATACACATTTAGCAATCGATATCGAAATGCTTCAAATCATTAGTTTAACATATTTAAGTTAATAAACCTTCTTTAACGCACTTAAGTCTACATAAAGCCCTAATGGCATAACGGCAGTGCATTTAGAAGAATTCCGTTATCTTACATTTAGGTATAAATTCGATTTTCTTGTATATACATATTTAGCAATCGATATCGAAATGCTTCAAATCATTAATTTAACATATTTAAGTTAATAAACCATCTTTAACGATCTGAAATGGGCATATAGCCATGGAGGCATAACTGCAGTGCACGTAGAAGAATTCCGTTATCTTATATTTAGGTATAAATTCGATTTTCTTGTATATACACATTTAGCAATCGATATCGAAATGCTTCAAATCATTAGTTTAACATACTAAGTTAATAAACATTTTTTAGCTTACTGAAGTCTACATAAAGCCTTAACGGCATAACGGCACTGCATTTAGAAGAATTCCGTTATCTTATATGTAGGTATAAAGTCGATTTTCTTGTATATACACATTTAGCAATCGATATCGAAATGCTTCAAATCATTAGTTTAACCTATTAAGTTAATAAACATTTTTTAGCTTACTGAAGTCTACATAAAGCCTTAACGGCATAACGGCATAACGGCAGTGCATTTAGAAGAATTCCGTTATCTTATATTTAGGTACAAAGTCGATTTTCTTGTATATATACATTTAGCAGTCGATATCGAAATGCTTCAAACCATTAGTTTAACATATTTAAAATAATAAACCTTCTTTAACGTATTGAAGTTGATACAAAGCCATGGCGGCATAACGACAGTTAATTTGGAAGAATTCCGTTATCTTATATTTAGGTATAAAGTCGATTTTCTTGTATATACACATTTAGCAATCGATATCGAAATGCTTCAAATCATTAGGTTAAAATATTTAAGTTAATAAACCTTCTTTAACACACTGAAGTCTACATAAAGCCTTGACGGAATAACTGCACTGCATTTAGAAGAATTCCGATATCTTATATTTAGGTATAAATTCGACTTTCTTGTATATATTCATTTAGCAAGCGATATCAAAATGCTTTAAGCCATCAGTTTAACATATTTAAAATAATTAACCTTCTTTAACGTATTGAAGTTGATACAAAGCCATGGCGGCATAATGACAGTACATTTGGAAGAATTCCGTAATCTTATATTTAGGTATAAAGTCGATTTTCTTGTATATACACATTTAGCAATCGATATCGAAATGTTTCAAATCATTAGTTTAACATATTTAAGTTAATAAACGTTCTTTAACGCACTGAAGTCTACATAAAGCGTTAACGGCATAACGGCAGTGCATTTAGAAAAATTCCGTTATCTTATATTTAGGAATAAATTCGATTTTCTTGTATATACATATTTGGCAAGCGATATCGAAATGCTTCAAATCATTAGTTTAACATATTTAAGTTAATTAACCTTCTTTAATGTATTGAAGTTGATATAAAGCCATAACGGCATAACGGCAGTGCATTTAGAAGAATTACGTAATCTTATATTTAGGTATGAATTCGATTTTCTTGTATATACACATTTAGCAATCGATATCGAAATGCTTCAAATCATTAGTTTAACATACTAAGTTAATAAACATTTTTTAGCTTACTGAAGTCTACATAAAGCCTTAACGGCATAACAGCACTGCATTTAGAAGAATTCTGTTATCTTATATGTAGGTATAAAGTCGATTTTCTTGTATATACACATTTAGCAATCGATATCGAAATGCTTCAAATCATTAGTTTAACATATTAAGTTAATAAACATTTTTTAGCTTACTAAAGTCTACATAAAGCCTTAACGGCATAACGGCAGTGCATTTAGAAGAATTCCGTTATCTTATATTTAGATATAAAGTCTATTTTCTTGTATATACACATTTAGCAGTCGATATCGAAATGCTTCAAACCATTAGTTTAACATATTTAAAATAATAAACCTTCTTTAACGTATTGAAGTTGATACAAAGCCATGGCGGCATAACGACAGTAAATTTGGAAGAATTCCGTTATCTTATATTTAGGTATAAAGTCGATTTTCTTGTATATACACACTTAGCAATCGATATCGAAATGCTTCAAATCATTAGTTTAAAATATTTAAGTTAATAAACCTTCTTTAACGCACTGAAGTCTACATAAAGCCTTGACGGTATAACTGTACTGCATTTAGAAGAATTCCGTTATCTTATATTTAGGTATAAATTCGACTTTCTTGTATATATTCATTTAGCAAGCGATATCAAAATGCTTTAAACCATCAGTTTAACATATTTAAAATAATTAACCTTCTTTAACGTATTGAAGTTGATACAAAGCCATGGCGGCATAATGACAGTACATTTGGAAGAATTCCGTAATCTTATATTTAGGTATAAAGTCGATTTTCTTGTATATACACA
>JAPZAG010002186.1:0-20391 GCA_027475135.1 Bactrocera correcta | reverse complement strand
GTAGACTTCAGTAAGATAAAGAAGGTTTATTAACTTAGATATGTTAAACCAGTTATTTGAAGCATTTCGATATCGATTTCTAAATGAGTATATACAAGAAAATCGACTTTATACCTAAATATATGATAACGGAATTCTTCTACATGCACTGCCGTTATGCCGCCATGGCTTTGTGTTAACTTAAGTGCGTTAAAGTAGGTTTGTTAACTTAAATATGTTAAACTAATGATTTGAAGCATTTCGATTTCGATTGCTAAATGAGTATATGCAAGAAAATGGACTTTATGCCTAAATATAAGATTACGGAATTCTTCTAAATGCTTTGCCGTTATGCCGTTAAGGCGTTTGTAGACTTCAGTAAGATAGAGAGGGTTAATTAGCTTAAATATGTTAAACTAATGATTTGAAGCATTTCGATATCGATTGCTAAATGTGTATATACAACAAAATTGACTTTATACGTAAATATAAGATTACGTAATTCTTCTAAATGCTTTGCCGTTATGCCGTAAAAACGTTTGTAGACTTCAGTGCGTTAAAGTAGGTTTGTTAACTTAAATATGTTAAACTAATGATTGGAAGCATTTCGATTTCCATTGCTAAATGAGTATATACAAGAAAATGGACTTTATACCTAAATATAAGATTACGGAATTCTTCTAAATGCTTTGTAAGAAAGAGAGGGTTAATTAACTTAAATATATTAAACTAATGATTTGAGGCATTTCGATATCGATTGCTAAATGTGTATATACAAGAAAATCGACTTTATACCTAAATATATGATAACAGAATTCTTCTACTTGCACTGCCGTTATGCCGTTAAGGCGTTTGTAGACTCCAGTAAGATAAAGGGGGTTAATTAACTTAAATATTTTAAACTAATGATTTGAGGAATTTCGATATCGATTGCTAAATGTGTATATACAAAAAAATCGACTTTATACCTAAATATAAGATTACGGAATTCTTCCAAATGCACTGCCGTTATACCGTTATGGTTTTATGTTAACTTCAGTTAGTTAAAGAAGGTTTATTAACTTAAATATGTTAAACCAGTTATTTGAAGCATTTCGATATCGATTGCTTAATGCATATATACAAGAAAATCGACTTTATACCTAAATATAAGATTACGGAATTCTTCCAAATGTACTGTCGTTATGCCACTATGGCTTTATATCAACTTCAATACGTTAAAAAAGGTTAATTAACTTAAATATGATAAACTAATGATTTGAGGCATTTCGATATCGATTGCTAAATGTGTACATAGAAGAAAATCGACTTTCTACCTAAATATAAGATTACGGAATTCTTCTACATGAACTGCCGTTATGCCGCCATGGCACTGTGTTAACTTCAATGCGTTAAAGAAGCTTTATTAACTTAAATATGTTAAACTAATGATTTGAAGATTTTCGAAATCGATTGCTAAATGCACATACACAACAAAATCGACTTTATACCTAAATATAAGATTACGGAATTCTTCCAAATGCACTGCCGTTATGCCGTTATGGCTTTATGTTAACTTCAGTTCGTTTAAGAAGGTTTATTAACTTAGATATGTTACACTAGTTATTTGAAGCATTTCGAAATCGATTGCTTAATGCATATATACAAGAAAACTGACTTTCTACCTAAATATAAGAATACGGAATTCTTCTAAATGCACTGCCGTTATGCCGTTATGGCTTTATGTTAACTTCAGTTCGTTTATGAAGGTTTATTAACTTAGATATGTTACACTAGTTATTTTAAGCATTTCGAAATCGATTGCTTAATGCATATATACAAGAAAATCGACTTTATACCTAAATATAAGCTTACGGAATTCTTCTACATGCACTGCCGCTATGCCGCCATGGCTTTGTGTTAACTTCAGTGCCTTAAAGTAGGTTTGTTAACTTAAATATGTTAAACCAGTTATTTGAAGCATTTCGATATCGATTGCTTAATGCATATATACAAGAAAATCGACTTTATACCTAATAAAAGATTACGGAATTCTTCCAAATGTACTGTCGTTATGCCACCATGGCTTTACATCAACTTCAATACGTTAACAAAGGTTAATTAACTTAAATATGTTAAACTAATGATTTGAGGCATTTCGATATCGATTGCTAAATGTGTATATACAAGAAAATCGATTTTATACCTAAATATAAGATTACGGATTTCTTCTAAATGCACTGCCATTATGCCGTTAAGGCGTTTGTAGACTTCAGTAAGATAAAGGGGGTTAATTAACTTAAATATGTTAAACTAATGATTTGAAGCATTTCGATATCGATTGCTAAATGTGTATATACAAGAAAATCGACTTAATACCTAAATATAAGATTACGGATTTCTTCTACATACACTGCCGTTATGCCGCCATGGCTTTGTGTTAACTTCAGTGCGTTAAAGTAGGTTTGTTAACTTAAATATGTCAAACTATCGATTTGAAGCATTGCGATATCGATTGCTAAATGTGTATATACAAAAAAATCGACTTTATACCTAAATATAAGATTACGGAATTCTTCCAAACGCACTGCCGTTATACCGTTATGGTTTTATGTTAACTTCAGTTAGGTAAAGAAGGTTTATTAAATTAAATATGTTAAACCAGTTATTTGAAGCATTTCGATATCGATTGCTTAATGCATATATACAAGAAAATCGACTTTATACCTAAATAAAAGATTACGGAATTCTTCCAAATGTACTGTCGTTATGCCACCATGGCTTTACATCAACTTCAATACGTTAACAAAGGTTATTTAACTTAAATATGTTAAACTAATGATTTGAGGCATTTCGATATCGATTGCTAAATGTGTATATACAAGAAAAATCGATTTTATACCTAAATATAAGATTACGGATTTCTTCTAAATGCACTGCCATTATGCCGTTAAGGCGTTTGTAGACTTCAGTAAGATAAAGGGGGTTAATTAACTTAAATATGTTAAACTAATGATTTGAAGCATTTCGATATCGATTGCTAAATGTGTATATACAAAAAAATCGACTTTATAGCTAAATATAAGATTACGGAATTCTTCCAAACGCACTGCCGTTATACCGTTATGGTTTTATGTTAACTTCAGTTAGGTAAAGAAGGTTTATTAAATTAAATATGTTAAACCAGTTATTTGAAGCATTTCGATATCGATTGCTTAATGCATATACAAGAAAATCGACTTTATACCTAAATAAAAGATTACGGAATTCTTCCAAATGTACTGTCGTTATGCCACCATGGCTTTACATCAACTTCAATACGTTAACAAAGGTTAATTAACTTAAATATGTTAAACTAATGATTTGAAGCATTTAGATATCGATTGCTAAATGTGTATATACAACCAAATCGACTTTATACCTAAATATAAGCTGACGGAATTTTTCTAAATGCACTGCCGTTATGCCGCCATGGCTTTATATTAACTTCAGTGCGGTAAAGAATCTTTATTAACTTAAATATGTTAAACTTATGATTTGAAGATTTTCGAAATCGATTGCTAAATGCATGTACACAACAAATCGACTTTACACCTAAATATAAGATTACAGAATTCTTCCAAATGCACTGCCGTTATGCCGTTATGGCTTTATGTTAACTTCAGTTCGTTTAAGAAGGTTTACTAACTTAGATATGTTACACTAGTTACTTGAAGCATTTCGAAATCGATTGCTTAATGCATATATACAAGAAAATCGACTTTCTACCTAAAATAAAGTTAACGGAATTCTTCTAAATGCACTGCCGTTATGCCGTTATGGCTTTATGTTAACTTCAGTTCGTTTAAGAAGGTTTATTACTTAGATGTGTTACAATAGTGACTTGATGCATTCCGATATCGATTGCTTAATGAGTATATACAAGAAAATCGACTTTATACCTAAATATATGATAACGGAATTCTTCTACAAGCACTGCCGTTATGCCGCCATGGCTTTGTGTTAACTTCAGTGCGTTAAAGTTGGTTTGTTAACTTAAATATGTAAAACTAATGATTTGAAGCATTTTGATTTCGATTGTTAAATGAGTATTTACAAGAAAATGGACTTTATACCTAAATATAAGATTAAGGGATTCTTCTAAATGCTTTGCCGTTATGCCGTTAAGGCGTTTGTAGACTTCAGTAAGATAGAGAGGGTTAATTAACTTAAATATAGTAAACTAATGATTTGAGGCATTTCGATATCGATTGCTATATACAAGAAAATCGACTTTATACCTAAATATATGATAACGGAATTCTTCTACATGCACTGCTGTTATGCCGCCAGGGCTTTGTGTTAACTTCAGTGCGTTAAAGTAGGTTTGTTAACTTAAATAAGTCAAACTAATGATTTGAGGTATTTCGATATCGATTGCTAAATGTGTATATACAAGAAAATCGACTTTATACCTAAATATATGATAAAGGAATTCTTCTACATGCACTGCCGTTATGCCGTTAATGCGTTTGTAGAATTCAGTAAGATAAAGAGGGTTAATTAACTTAAATATATTAAACTAAAGATTTGAGGCATTTCGATATCGATTGCTATATACAAGAAAATCGACTTTATACCTAAATATATGATAACGGAATTCTTCTACATGCACTGCTGTTATGCAGCCAGGGCTTTGTGTTAACTTCAGTGCGTTAAAGTAGGTTTGTTAACTTAAATAAGTCAAATAAGAGGTATTTCGATATCGATTGCTAAAAGTGTATATACAAGAAAATCGACTTTATACCTAAATATTTGATAAAGGAATTCTTCTACATGCACTGCCGTTATGCCGTTAAGGCGTTTGTAGACTTCAGTAAGATAAAGGGGGTTAATTAACTTAAATATATTAAACTAAAGATTTGAGGCATTTCGCTTTCGATTGCTATATACAAGAAAATCGACTTTCTACCTAAATATAAGTTAACGGAATTCTTCTAAATGCACTGCCGTTATACCGTTATGGTTTTGTGTTAACTTCAGTTAGTTAAAGAAGGTTTATTAACTTAAATATGTTAACCAGTTATTTGAAGCATTTCGATATCGATTGCTTAATGCATATATACAAGAAAATCGACTTTATACCTAAATATATGATAACGGAATTCTTCTACATGCACTGCCGTTATGCCGTTAGGGCGTTTGTAGACTTTAGTAAGATAAAGGGGGTTAATTAACTTAAATATATTAAAATAATGATTTGAGGCATTTCGATATCGATTGCTAAATGTCTATATACAAGAAAATCGACTTTATATCTAAATATAAGATTACGGAATTCGTCTACATGAACTGCCGTTATGCCGCCATGGCTATGTGTTAACTTCAGTGCGTTAAAGAAGCTTTATTAACTTAAATATGTTAAACTTATGATTTGAAGATTTTCGAAATCGATTGCTAAATGCATATACACAGCAAAATCGACTTTATACCTTAATATAAGATTACGGAATTCTTCGAAATGCACTGTCGTTATGCCGTTATGGCTTTATGTTAACTTCAGTTCGTTTAAGAAGGTTTATTAACTTAGATGTGTTACACTAGTTATTTGAAGCATTTCGAAATCGATTGCTTAATGCATATATACAAGAAAATCGACTTTATACCTAAATATAAGCTTACGGGATTCTTCTAAATGCACTGCCGTTATGCCGCCATGACTTTATGTTAACTTCAGTGCGTTAAAGAAGCTTTATTAACTTAAATATGTTAAACCAGTTATTTGAAGCATTTCGATATCGTTTGCTTAATGTATATATACAAGAAAATCGACTTTATACCTAAATATAAGATCACGGAATTCTTCCAAATGTACTGTCGTTATGCCACCATGGCTTTATATCAACTTCAATACGTTAAAAAGGTTAATTAACTTAAATATGTTAAACTAATGATTTGAAGCATTTAGATATCGATTGCTAAATGTGTATATACAAAAAAATCAAATTTATACCTAAATATAAGATTACGGATTTCTTCTACATGCACTGCTGTTATGCCGACATGGCTTTGTGTTAACTTCAGTGCGTTAAAGTAGGTTTGTTAACTTAAATATGTTAAAATAATGATTTGAAGCATTTCGATATCGATTGCTAAATGAGTATATACAAGAAAATCGACTTTATACCTAAATATAAGATTACGTAATTCTTCTAAATGCTTTGCCTTGTTGCCGTTAAGGCGTTTGTGGACTTCAGTTAGATAAAGAGGATTAATTAACTTAAATATGTTAAAATAATTATTTGAAGCATTTCGATATCGATTGCTAAATGAGTATATACAAGAAAAGCGACTTTATACCTAAATACAAGATTACGTAATTCTTCTAAATGCTTTGCCGCTATGCCGTTAAGGCGTTTGTGGACTTCAGTAAGATAAAGAGGGTTAATTAACTTAAATATGTTAAACTAATTATTTGAGGCATTTCGATATCGAATGCTAAATGTGTATATACAAGAAAATCGATTTTATACCTAAATATAAGATTACGGATTTCTTCTAAATGCACTGCCGTTATGCAGTTACGGCTTTATGTTAACTGCTGTTCGTTAAAGAAGGTTTATTAACTTAAATATGTTACACCAGTTATTAAAGGCATTTCAAAATCGATTGCTTATGGCATATATACAAGAAAATCGACTTTATACCTAAATGTAAGATTACGGAATTTTTCCAAATGTACTGTCGTTATGCCGCCATGGCTTTATATGAACTTCAATATGTTAAAGAAGGTTAATTTACTTAAATATGTTAAACTAATGATTTGAGGCTTTCCATATCGATTGCTAAATGTGTATTTACAACAAAATCGACTTTACACCTAAACATAAGCTTACGGAATTCTTCTAAATGCACTGCCGTTATGCCGTTATGGCTTTATGTTAACTTCAGTTCGTTAAAGAAGGTTTATTAACTTAGTTATGTTACACCAGTTATTTGAAGCGTTTCGAAATCGATTGCTTAATGTATATAAACAAGAAAAGCGACTTTATAACTAAATATAAGATTACGGAATTCTTCCAAATGAACTGCCGTTACGCAGTTAAGGCTTTTGTAGACTTAAGTAAGATAAAGAGGGTTAATTAGCTTAAATATGTTAAACTAATGATTTGAAGCATTTCGATATCGATTGCTAAATGTGTATGTACAAGAAAATCGACTTTATACCTAAATATATGATAACGGAATTCTTCTACATGCACTGCCATTATGCCGTTAAGGCGTTTGTAGACTTCAGTAAGATAAAGGGGGTTAATTAACTTAAATATGTTAAACTAATGATTTGAGGCATCTCGATATCGATTGCTAAATGTGTATATACAAGAAAATCGACTTAATACCTAAATATCAGACTACGGAATTCTTCCAAATGCACTGCCGTTATACCGTTATGGTTTTATGTTAACTTCAGTTAGGTAAAGAAGGTTTATTAAATTAAATATGTTAAACCAGTTATTTGAAGCATTTCGATATCGATTGCTAAATGAGTATATACAAGAAAATCGAATTTATACCTAAATATAAGATTACGGAATTCTTCTAAATGCTTTGCCATTATGCCGTTAAGGCGTTTGTGGACTTCAGTAAGATAAAGAGGGTTAATTAACTAAACTTGTTAAACTAATGATTTGAAGCATTTTGATATCGATTGCTAAATGCGTATATACAACAAAATCGACTTTATACCTAAATATAAGCTTACGGAATTCTTCTAAATGCACTGCCATTATGCCGTTATGGATTTATGCCAACTTCAGTGCGTTAAAGAAGGTTTACTAACTTAAATATGTTAAACTAATGATTTGAAGATTTTCGAAATCGATTGCTAAGTGCATATACACAACAAAATCGACTTTATACCTAAATATAAGATTACAGAATTCTTCCAAATGCACTGCCGTTATGCCGTTATGGATTTATGTTAACTTCAGTTCGTTTAAGAAGGTTTATTAACTTAGAAATGTTACACTAGTTACTTGAAGCCTTTCGAAATCGATTGCTTAATGCATATATACAAGAAAATCGACTTTCTACCTAAATATAAGAATACGGAATTCTTCTAAATGCAATGTCGTTATGCCGTTATGGCTTTATGTTAACTTCAGTTCGTTTAAGAAGGTTTATTCACTTAGATATGTTACACTAGTGACTTTATGCATTTCGATATCGATTGCTAAATCAGTATGTACAAGAAAATCGACTTTATACCTAAATATAAGATTACGTAATTCTTCTAAATGCTTTGCCGTTATGCCGTTATGGCGTTTGTAGACTTCAGTAAGATAAAGAGGGTTAATTAATTTAAATATGTTTAACTAATGATTTGAAGCATTTCGATATCGATTGCTAAATGAGTATATACAAGAAAATCGACTTTATAACTAAATCTAAGATTACGTAATTCTTCTATATGCTTTGCCGTTATGCCGTTAAGACTTTCGTAGACTTCAGTAAGATAAAGAGGGTTAATTTCGATATCGATTGCTAAATGAGTATATACAAGAAAACCGACTTTATAACTAAATATAAGATTACGGAATTCTTCTATATGCTTTGCCATTATGCCGTTAAGGCGTTTGTGGACTTCAGTAAGATAAAGATTGTTAATTAACTTAACTTGTTAAACTAATGATTTGAAGCATTTTGATATCGATTGCTAAATGCGTATATACAACAAAATCGACTTTATACCTAAATATGAGCTTACAGAATTCTTCTAAATGCACTGCCGTTATGCCGTTATGGCTTTATGTTAACTTCAGTTCGTTAAAAAAGGTTTATTAACTTAGATATGTTACACCAGTTATTAGAAACATTTCGAAATCGATTGCTTAATCCATATATACAAGAAAATCGACTTTATACCTAAATATAAGATTACGGAATTCTTCCAAATGTACTGTCGTTATGCCGCCACGGCTTTATATGAACTTCAATATGTTAAAGAAGGTTTATTAACTTAAATATGTTAAACTAATGATTTGAGGCATTTCGATATCGATTGCTAAATGTGTATATACAGCAAAATCGACTTTATACCTAAATATAAGCTTACCGAATTCTTCTAAATGCACTGCCGTTATGCCGTTATGGCTTTATGTTAACTTCAGTTCGTTAAAGAAGGTTTATTAACTTAGATATGTTACACCAGGTATTTGAAGCATTTTGAAATCGACTGCTTAATGCATATATACAAGAAAATCGACTTTATACCTAAATATAAGATTACGGAATCCTTCCAAATGCACTGCCGTTACGCCGTTAAGGCTTTTGTAGATTTCAGTAAGATCACGAGGGTTAATTAACTTAAATATGTTAAACTAATGATTTGAAGCATTTCGATATCGATTGCTAAATGAGTATATACAAGAAAATCGACTTTATACCGAAATATAAGATTACGTAATTCTTCTAAATGCTTTGCCGTTATGCCGTTAAGGCGTTTGTAGATATAGTAGGTTTGTTAACTTAAATATACCTTTATATAAGATAACGCAATTCTTCTAAATGCTTTGCCATTATGCCGTTAAGGCGTTTGTAGACTTCAGTAAGATAAAGGGGGTTAATTAACTTAAATGTGTTAAACTAATGATTTGAAGCATTTCGATATCGATTGCTAAATGAGTATATACAACAAAATCGACTGTATACCTAAATATACGCTTACGGAATTCTTCTAAATGCACTGCCGTTATGCCGTTATGGCTTTATGTTAACTTCAGTTCGTTAAAGAAGGTTTATTAACTTAGATATGTTACACCAGTTATTTGAAGCATTTCGAAATCGATTGCTTAATGCATATATACAAGAAAATCGACTTTATACCTAAATATAAGATTACGGAATTCTTCCAAAAGTACTGTCGTTATGCCACCATGGCTTTATATCAACTTCAATATGTTAAAGAAGGTTAATTAACTTAAATATGTTAAACTAATGATTTGAGGCATTTCGATATCGATTGCTAAATGTGTATGTACAAGAAAATCGACTTTATAACTAAATATATGATAACGGAATTCTTCTACATGCACTGCCGTTATGCCGTTATGGCTTTATGTTAACTTCAGTTCGTTAAAGAAGGTTTATTAACTTAGATACGTTACACCAGTTATTTGAAGCATTTCGAAATCGATTGCTTAATGCATATATACAAGAAAATCGACTTGATACCTAACTATAAGATTATGGAATTCTTCCAAATGTACTGTCGTTATGCCGCCAAGGCTTTATATCATTTTCAATATGTTAAAGAAGGTTAATTAACTTAAATATATTAAACTAATGATATGAGGCATTTCGATATCGATTGCTAAATGTGTATATACAACAAAATCGACTTTATACCTAAATATAAGATTACGAAATTCTCCCAAATGCACTGCCGTTATACCGTTATGGCTTTGTGTAAACTTCAGTAAGATAAAGAAGGCTAATTAACTTAAATATGTTAAACTAATGATTAAAAGCATTTCGATATCGATTGCTAAATGCGTATATACAAGAAAATCGACTTTATACCTAAATATAAGATTACGGAATTATTTTAAATGCACTGCCGTTATGCCGCCATGGATTTATGCCAACTTCAGTTCGTTAAAGAAGGTTTATTAACTTAAATATGTTAAACTAATGATTTAAAGCATTTCGATATCGATTGCTAAAAGAGTATATACAAGAATACCGACTTTATATCTAAATATAAGATTACGGAATTCTTCCAAATGCACTGTCGTTACGCCGTTAAGGCTTTTGTAGACTTTAGTAAGATAAAGAGGGTTAATTAGCTTAAATATGTTAAACTAATGGTTTGAAGAATTTCGATATCGATTGCTAAATGTGTATATACAACAAAATCGACTTTATACCTAAATATAAGATTACGTAATTCTTCTAAATGCTTTGCCGTTATGCCGTTAAGCCGTTTTTAGACTTCAGTAAGATAAGGAGGATTAATTAACTTAAATATGTTAAACTAATGATTTGAAGCATTTCGATATCGATTGCTAAATGCAGTATATACAAGAAAATCGACTTTATACCTAAATATAAGATTACGAATTCTTCTAAATGCACTGGCGTTATGCCGTTAAGGCTTTTGTAGACTTCAGTAAGATAAAGAAGGTTAATTAACTTAATATGTTAAACTAATGATTTGAAGCATTTCGATATCGATTGCTAAATGTGTATATACAAGAAAATCGACTTTATACCTAAATATAAGATTACGGAATTCTTCTAAATGCACTGCCGTTATGCCGCTAGGCTTTTGTAGACTTCATTAAGATAAAGAGGGTTAATTAACTTAAATATGTTAAACTAATGATTTGAAGCATTTCGATATCGATTGCTAAATGTGTATATACAACAAAATCGACTTTATACCTAAATATAAGATTACGTAATTCTTCTTAATGCTTTGCCGTTATGCCGTTAAGGCTTTGTAGACTTCAGTAAGATAAAGAGGGTTAATTAACTTAAATATGTTAAACTAATGATTTGAGGCATTTCGATATCGATTGCTAAATGTGTATATACAAGAAAATCGACTTTATACCTAAATATAAGATTACGGAATTCTTCTGAATGCACTGCCGTTATGCCGCTAAGGCTTTTGTAGACTTCATTAAGATAAAGAGGGTTAATTAACTTAAATATGTTAAACTAATGATTTGAAGCATTTCGATATCGATTGCTAAATGTGTATATACAACAAAATCGACTTAATACCTAAATATAAGATTATGTAATTCTTCTAATGCACTGCCGTTATGCCGCTAAGGCTTTTGTAGACTTCAGTAAGACAAAGCGGGTTAATTAACTAAAATATGTTAAACTAATGATTTGAGGCATTTCGATATCGATTGCTAAATGTGTATATACAAGAAAACCGACTTTATACCTAAATATATGATAACGGAATTCTTCTGAATGCACTGCCGTTATGCCGCTAAGGCTTTTGTAGACTTCATTAAGATAAAGAGGGTTAATTAGCTTAAATATGTTAAACTAATGATTTGAAGCATTTCGATATCGATTGCTAATGTGTATATACAACAAAATCGACATAATACCTAAACATAAGATTATGTAATTCTTCTGAATGCACTGCCGTTATGCCGTTAAGGCGTTTGTAGACTTCAGTAAGATAAAGAGGGTTAATTAACTTAAATATGTTAAACTAATGATTTGAGGCATTTCGATATCGATTGCTAAATGTGTATATACAAGAAAATCGACTTTATACCTAAATATATGATAACGGAATTCTTCTGAATGCACTGCCGTTATGCCGCTAAGGCTTTTGTAGACTTCATTAAGATAAAGAGGGTTAATTAGCTTAAATATGTTAAACTAATGATTTGAAGCATTTCGATATCGATTGCTAAATGTGTATATACAACAAAATCGACTTTATACCTAAATATAAGATTATGTAATTTTTCTTAATGCTTTGCCGTTATGCCGTTAAGGCGTTTGTAGACTTCAGTACGATAAAGAGGGTTAATTAACTTAAATATGTTAAACTAATGATTTGAGGCATTTCGATATCGATTGCTAAATGTGTATATACAAGAAAATCGACTTTATACCTAAATATATGATAACGGAATTCTTCTGAATGCACTGCCGTTATGCCGCTAAGGCTTTTGTAGACTTCAGTAAGACAAAGAGGGTTATTTAACTTAAATATGTTAAACTAATGATTTGAGGCATTTCGATATCGATTGCTAAATGTGTCAATACAAGAAAATCGACTTTATACCTAAATATAAGATTACGGAATTCTTCTACATGAACTGCCGTTATGCCGCCATGGCTTTGTGGTAACTTCAGTGCGTTAACGAAGCTTTATTAACTTAAATATGTTAAACTAATGATTTGAAGATTTTCGAAATCGATTGCTAAATGCATATACACAACAAAATCGAATTTATACCTAAATATAAGATTACGGAATTTATCCAAATGCACTGCCGTTATGCCGTTATGGCTTTATGTTAACTTTAGTTCGTTTAAGAAGGTTTATTAACTTAGATATGTTACACTAGTTATTTGAAGCATTTCGAAATCGATTGCTTAATGCATATATACAAGAAAATCGACTTTATACCTAAATATAAGATTACGGAATTCTTCCAAATGTACTGTCGTTATGCCGCCATGGCTTTATATCAACTTCAATATGTTAAAGAAGGTTAATTAACTTAAATATGTTAAACTAATGATTTGAGGCATTTCGGTATCGATTGCTAAATGTGTATATCCAACAAAATCGACTTTATACCTAAATATAAGCTTACGGAATTCTTCTAAATGCACTGCCGTTATGCCGTTATGGCTTTATGTTAACTTCAGTTCGTTAAAGAAGGTTTATTAACTTAGATATGTTACACCAGTTATTTGAAGCATTTCGAAATCGATAGCTTAATGCATATATACAAGTAAATCGACTTTATACCTAAATATAAGATTACGGAATTCTTCCAAATGTACTGTCGTTATGCCGCCATGGCTTTATATCAACTTCAATATGTTAAAGAAGGTTAATGAACTTAAATATGTTAAACTAATGATTTGAGGCATTTCGATATCGATTGCTAAATCAGTATATACAAGAAAATCGACTTTATACCTAAATATAAGATAACGTAATTCTTCTAAATGCACTGCCGTTATGCCGTTAAGGCGTTTCTAGACTTCAGTAAGATAAAGAGGGTTAATTAACTTAAATATGTTAAACTAATGATTTGAGGCATTTCGATATCGTTTGCTTAATGCATATATACAAGAAAATCGACTTTATACCTAAATATAAGATTACGGAATTCTTCCAAATGTACTGTCGTTATGCCACCATGGCTTTATAACAACTTCAATACGTTAAAAAAAGGTTAATTAACTTAAATATGTTGAAGCATTTAGATATCGATTGCTAAATGTGTATATACAAAAAAATCGAATTTATACCTAAATATAAGATTACGGATTTCTTCTACAAGCACTGCCGTTATGCCGCCATGGCTTTGTGTTAACTTCAGTGCGTTAAAGTAGGTTTGTTAACTTAAATATGTCAAACTAATGATTTGAAGCATTTCGATATCGATTGCTAATGTGTATATACAAGAAAATCGACTTTATACCTAAATATAAGATAACGTAATTCTTCTGAATGCACTGCCGTTATGCCGCTAAGGCTTTTGTAGACTTCATTAAGATAAAGAGGGTTAATTTACTTAAATATGTTAAACTAATGATTTGAGGCATTTCGATATCGATTGCTAAATGTGTATGTACAAGAAAATCGACTTTATACCTAAATATATGATAACGGAATTCTTCTACATGCACTGCCGTTATGCCGTTAAGGCGTTTGTAGACTTCAGTAAGATAAAGGGGGTTAATTAACTTAAATATGTTAAACTAATGATTTGAGGCATTTCGATATCGATTGCTTAATGTCTATATACAAGAAAATCGACTTTATACCTAAATATAAGATTACGGAATTCTTCCAAATGCACTGCCGTTACGCCGATAAGGCTTTTGTAGACTTTATTACGATAAAGAGGGTTAATTAGCTTAAATATGTTAAACTAATGATTTGAAGCATTTCGATATCGATTGCTAAATGAGTATATACAAGAAAATCGACTTTATACCTAAATATAAGATTACGTAATTCTTCTAAATGCTTTGCCGTTATGCCGTTAAGGCGTTTGTAGACTTCAGTAAGATAAAGGGGGTTAATTAACCTAAATATGTTAAACTAATGATTTGAGGCATTTCGATATCGATTGCTAAATGTGTATACACAACAAAATCGACTTTATACCTAAATATAAGATTACGGAATTCTTCCAAATGCACTGCCGTTATCCCGTTATGGCTTTATGTCAACTTTAGTTCGTTTAAAAAGGTTTATTAACTTAGATATGTTACACTAGTCATTTGAAGCATTTCGAAATCGATTGCTTAATGCATATATACAAGAAAATCGACTTTCTACCTAAATATAAGATTACGGAATTCTTCTAAATGCACATGCACTGCCGTCATGCCGTTAAGGCGTTTGTAGACTTCAGTAAGATAAAGGGGGTTAATTTACTTAAATATGTTAAACTAATGATTTGAGGCATTTCGATATCGATTGCTAAATGTGTATATACAGGAAAATCGACTTTATACCTAAATATAAGATTACGGAATTCTTCCAAATGCA
Source organism: Bactrocera correcta (assembly GCA_027475135.1). NCBI lineage: Eukaryota > Metazoa > Arthropoda > Insecta > Diptera > Tephritidae > Bactrocera > Bactrocera correcta. Next base: position 5,171 of record JAPZAG010002186.1, on the reverse strand, counting down.
CTGCCGTTATACCGTTATGGCTTTATGTTAACGTCAGTTAGTTAAAGAAGATTAATTAACTTAAATATGTTAAACCAGTTATTTGAAGCATTTCGATATCGATTGCTTAATACATATATTCAAGAAAATCGACTTTATACCTAAATAAAGATTACGGAATTCTTCCAAATGTACTGTCGTTCTGCCACCCTGGCTTTATATCAACTTCAATACGTTAAAAAAGGTTAATTAACTTAAATATGTTAAACTAATGATTTGAGGCATTTCGGTATCGATTGCTAAATGTGCATATACAAGAAAATCGACTTTATACCTAAATATAAGATTACGGCTTCTTCTAAATGCACTGCCGTTATGCCGATATGGCTTTATGTTAACTTCAGTGCGTTAAAGAAGCTTTATTAACTTAAATATGTTAAACTAATGATTTGAAGATTTTCGAAATCGATTGCTTAATGCATATATACAAGAAAATCGACTTTCTACCTAAATATAAGCTTACGGAATTCTTCCAAATGCACTGTCGTTATGCCGCCATATCTTTATATGAACTTCAGTATGTTAAAGAAGGTTAATTAACTTAAATACGTTAAACTACTGATTTGAGGCATCTCGATATCGATTGCTAAATGTGTATATACAAGAAAATCGACTTTATGCCTACATATAAGACTACGGAATTCTTCCAAATGCAGTGCCGTTATGACTTTATGTCAACTTCAGTTCGCTAAAGGAGGTTTATTAACTTAAATATGTCAAACTAATGATTTGAAGCATTTTGATAGCGATTGCTAAATGCGTATATACAACAAAATCGACTTTATACCTAAATATAAGCTTTTGGAATTCTTGTAAATGCACTGCCGTTATGCCGTTATGGCTTTATGTTAACTTCAGTTCGTTAAAGAAGGTTTATTAACTTAGATATGTTACACCAGTTATTTCAAACATTTCGATATCGTTTGCTTAATGCATATATACAAGAAAATCGACTTTATACCTAAATATAAGATTACGGAATTCTTCCAAATGTACTGCCGTTATATCGTTAAGGCTTTATGTAGACTTCAGTATGCTAAAAAATGTTTATTAACTTGATATGTTAAACTAATGATTTGAAGCATTTCGATATCGATAGCTAAATGTGTATATACAAGAAAATCGACTTTATACCTAAATATAAGATTACGGAATTCTTCTAAATGCACTGCCGTTATGCCGCCATGGCTTTGTGTTAACTTCAGTGCGTTAAAGTAGGTTTGTTAACTTAAATTTGTCAAACTATCGATTTGAAGCATTTCGATATCGATTGCTAAATCAGTATATACAAGAAAATCGACTTTATACCTAAATATAAGATAACGTAATTTTTCTAAATGCTTTGCCGTTATGCCGTTAAGGCGTTTGTAGACTTCAGTAAGATAAAGAAGGTTAATTAGCTTAGATATGTTAAACTAATGATTTGAGGCATTTCAATATCGATTGCTAAATGTGTATATACAACAAAATCGACTTTATATCTAAATATATGATAACGGAGTTCTTCTGAATGCACTGCGGTTATGCCGCTAAGTCTTTTGTAGACTTCAGTAAGATAAAGAGGGTTAATTAGCTTAGATATGTTAAACTAATGATTTGAAGCATTTCGATATCGATTGCTAAATGTGTATATACAACAAAATCGACTTTATACCTAAATATAAGATTATGTAATTCTTCTTAATGCTTTGCGGTTATGCCGCTAAGGCGTTTGTAGTTTTCAAAGATAAAGAGGGTTAATAAACTTCAATATGTTAAACTAATAATTTGAAGCATTTCGATATCGATTGCTAAATGTATATATACAACAAAATCGACTTTATACCTAAATATAAGATTACGGAATTCTTCCAAATGTACTGTCGTTATGCCGTTAAGCCGTTTGTAGACTTCAGTAAGATAAAGAGGGTTAATTAACTTAAATATGTTAAACTAATGATTTGAAGCATTTCGATATCGATTGCTAAATAAGTATATACAAGAAAATCGGCTTTATACCTAAATATAAGATTACGGAATTCTTCCAAATGCACTGTCATTATGCCGCCATATCTTTATATGAACTTCAGTATGTTAAAGAAGGTTAATTAACTTAAATATGTTAAACTAATGATTTCAGGCATTTCCATATCGATTGCTAAATGTGTATATACAAGAAAATCGACTTTATACCTAAATATATGATAACGGAATTCTTCTACATGCATTGCCGTTATGCCGCCATGGCTTTGTGTTAACTTCAGTGCGTTAAAGAAGCTTTATTAACTTAAATACGTTAAACTAATGATTTGAAGATTTTCGAAATCGATTGCTTAATGCATATAAACAGGAAAATCGACTTTCTACCTAAATATAAGCTTACGGAATTCTTCTAAATGCACTGCCGTTATACCGTTATGGCTTTACATTAACTTCAGTTCGTTAAAGAAGGTTTATTAACTTAGATATGTTACACCAGTTATTTGAAACATTTCGAAATCGATTGCTTAATGCATATATACAAGAAAATCGACTTTATACCTAAATATAAGATTACGGAATTATTCCAAATGTACTGTCGTTATACCGCCATGGCTTTATATCAACTTCAATATGTTAAAGAAGGTTAATTAACTTAAATATGTTAAACTAATGATTTGAGGCATTTCGATATCGCTTTGTGTTAACTTCAGTGCGTTAAAGAAGCTTTATTAACTTAAATATGTTAAACTAATGATTTCAAGATTTTCGAAATCGATTGCTAAATGCAGATACACAACAAAATCGACTTTATACCTAAATATAAGAATACGGAATTCTTCTAAATGCACTGCCGTTATGCCGATATGGCTTTATGTTAACTTCAGTGCGTTAAAGAAGCTTTATTAACTTAAATATGTTAAACTAATGATTTGAAGATTTTCGAAATCGATTGCTTAATGCATATATACAAGAAAATCGACTTTCTACCTAAATATAAGCTTACGGAATTCTTCCAAATGCACTGTCGTTATGCCGCCATATCTTTATATGAACTTCAGTATGTTAAAGAAGGTTAATTAACTTAAATACGTTAAACTACTGATTTGAGGCATCTCGATATCGATTGCTAAATGTGTATATACAAGAAAATCGACTTTATGCCTACATATAAGACTACGGAATTCTTCCAAATGCAGTGCCGTTATGACTTTATGTCAACTTCAGTTCGCTAAAGGAGGTTTATTAACTTAAATATGTCAAACTAATGATTTGAAGCATTTTGATATCGATTGCTAAATGCGTATATACAACAAAATCGACTTTATACCTAAATATAAGCTTTTGGAATTCTTGTAAATGCACTGCCGTTATGCCTTTAAATGGCTTTATTTTAACTTCAGTAGTTAAAGAAGGTTTATTAACTTAGATATTTTAAACACCAGTTATTTGAAGCATTTCGATATCGTTTGCTTAATGCATATATACAAGAAAATCGACTTTATACCTAAATATAAGATTACGGAATTTTTCCCTAAATGTACTGCCGTTATGCCGTTAAGGCTTTATGTAGACTTCAGTATGCTAAAGAAGGTTTATTAACTTGATATGTTAAACTAATGATTTGAAGCATTTCGATATCGATTGCTAAATGTGTATATACAAGAAAATCGACTTTATACCTAAATATAAGATTAGGGTAATTCTTCTAAATGCTTTGCCGTTATGCCGCCATGGCTTTGTGTTACTTCAGTGCTTTAAAGTAGGTTTATAAAACTTAAATTTGTTAAACAAATCGATTTGAAGCATTTCGATATCGATTGCTAAATGTATATATACAAGAAAATCGACTTTATACCTAAATATAAGATTAGGGAAATTTTTTCCCTAAATGTACTGTCGTTATGCCGTTAAGGCGTTTGTAGACTTCAGTAAGATAAAGGGGGTTTAAATTTAAAGTTTAAAGATATGTTAAACTAATGATTTGAGGCATTTCGATATCGATTGCTAAATGTGTATATACAACAAAATCGACTTTATATCTAAATATATGATAACGGAGTTCTTCTGAATGCACTGCGGTTATGCCGCTAAGTCTTTTGTAGACTTCAGTAAGATAAAGAGGGTTAATTAGCTTAGATATGTTAAACTAATGATTTGAAGCATTTCGATATCGATTGCTAAATGTGTATATACAACAAAATCGACTTTATACCTAAATATAAGATTATGTAATTCTTCTTAATGCTTTGCGGTTATGCCGCTAAGGCGTTTGTAGTTTTCAAAGATAAAGAGGGTTAATAAACTTCAATATGTTAAACTAATAATTTGAAGCATTTCGATATCGATTGCTAAATGTATATATACAACAAAATCGACTTTATACCTAAATATAAGATTACGGAATTCTTCCAAATGTACTGTCGTTATGCCGTTAAGCCGTTTGTAGACTTCAGTAAGATAAAGAGGGTTAATTAACTTAAATATGTTAAACTAATGATTTGAAGCATTTCGATATCGATTGCTAAATAAGTATATACAAGAAAATCGGCTTTATACCTAAATATAAGATTACGGAATTCTTCCAAATGCACTGTCATTATGCCGCCATATCTTTATATGAACTTCAGTATGTTAAAGAAGGTTAATTAACTTAAATATGTTAAACTAATGATTTCAGGCATTTCCATATCGATTGCTAAATGTGTATATACAAGAAAATCGACTTTATACCTAAATATATGATAACGGAATTCTTCTACATGCATTGCCGTTATGCCGCCATGGCTTTGTGTTAACTTCAGTGCGTTAAAGAAGCTTTATTAACTTAAATACGTTAAACTAATGATTTGAAGATTTTCGAAATCGATTGCTTAATGCATATAAACAGGAAAATCGACTTTCTACCTAAATATAAGCTTACGGAATTCTTCTAAATGCACTGCCGTTATACCGTTATGGCTTTACGTTAACTTCAGTTCGTTAAAGAAGGTTTATTAACTTAGATATGTTACACCAGTTATTTGAAACATTTCGAAATCGATTGCTTAATGCATATATACAAGAAAATCGACTTTATACCTAAATATAAGATTACGGAATTATTCCAAATGTACTGTCGTTATACCGCCATGGCTTTATATCAACTTCAATATGTTAAAGAAGGTTAATTA
>JAPZAG010000224.1:0-40237 GCA_027475135.1 Bactrocera correcta | reverse complement strand
CCCGCTCGTAGCAATTCCTCGTGAACCCCAACTACTAGAGCGCAATTTTTTTACGCTTGCCAACTATTACGCTTTGATTATTTACAACCCTGCTGCAAATGAGGAGCAACCAAATTGAGGAGGTTGAAAAAAATTATAATATTTTTTAAAAGTTTAAGTAAAGTGGAAAGGTATAGGGCGTAGGTGTCGTGGAATTTTTATCCTTTTGCAGCCTGTCGTCACGTTTCCGCGCCGCCCTGCAACACAGTTGTAAGCCACGGCAATTTGAAATGATTTTTTTGTCCTTTTTTTCTTGGCATTTCTGTGCCGCAGGCCATGCATTTCTTAAAGGATAACTCAGTCAGCCTTAATGGCGTCGCTGCTTGACAGGCGTTGTAGCGGGGGCGGCGTGGTGAAAATCTGCTTTACTTTCCTTTCAATTACTACGTGAGAATTTTCTCATTAGCGAAATTTAATGAAATGTTTGTTTGTCGCCAGCGACGCTTCGCCTCTTCCAAATGACATGTCCTGTTTGCTTACGACAGCGCTTTCTTCTCGGGTCTTTCGTGCGAAATTTTTCGTTGTTTCTTTAACTATTCCCTACCAATGAATTAGCGTGAAATAATAGAAAGTGAAAAATGCAATTGGGAAAGAGGAAATCACGAGGTTGCCTGCATAATGAGCAGTAGAATTGCAATGCTGTCTTGTAAGGATATGCAGAAGAGCACTTGAGAATAATACAGAAACAAATTTGAAAGTCTTTTTTGTTGTGTGAAGTTTTTGTAAGCGTGTGCTGATTGCATATTATTATGTGTTCAATTTCTGCCGATCGTGAGAATCTGGTACAAAATGCCTTAGCAAGGATCCTTGATCTTTCAATAAAATTAATTTTACTTTTTGGCTCCCTTCATCAATAAAACAAAGAATAGTGAAGTCGTCTTTAGAGCTGCTACTTTTATAGATCCAGTTATCTCTTTCCCTCTCTCTCTCTCTCTATTTCTCAAGTTTAGGGTTATATAACAACCTAGAAAATATTTCCAAAACTCAGTTGGTTTCTCTTCCTTAAACTGCATCTCTCTCTTCCCCGGAGATTTAAGGTTAAAAAACACTTATCTTAAAAACTTTTTTTTGGTAATTTTCCCAAAATGCTGTTGTCTGTCTTACTCCAACTACATCTCTCTCTCCCTCTCTCGGAATTATAAGTGAAATAATAACCGATAAAATATTTTGTTAAGTTATTTTTGTCTCTATTCTTTCAACTATATCTCTCTCTCCCGAAAATTTAAAGTTAATTAACAGCCGAGAAAATATTTTCCCAAATATATCTTTTGTGTATTCTAAAACTTATTGTATCTCTCTTTCTTCAAATACGTCTCTATCTCTTTCTTTAGTATAAATTTAAAAACTTACAAAATTATTTTTGTCTCTCTTCCTTCAACAACATCTCTCTCTCTCTAGGAAATTTAAGCTAAATAAAAACCAAGAAAATAGCTTCAAATACTCCTTAAGCCTCCTGAAGTCGTTTTCTTCTACCGTATCATCCTCTCTCACTCTCTCTTTCATACCCTCTCACTCTCGAAATTTTAAGTTTAAGTTGGAACCGACAAAATATTTTAGAAAAATTAGAAAAATATTTTTGGATTTTTTCAAGACTCACTTTGGCACTCTTTCTTCATTTTGATCCCTCTCTTAGAAATTTAAGGTAAAATTAGGACCGAGAAAATAGTTTATTAACCCATTTTGGACAACTTTTCAAAGCTATTTTCGTCGCTCTTCCATCATCCTGGTCACTCTTTCCCTCTCTTTCTTTCTCTCTCTCTGAAACTTAAGGCTTGGTTAAAACCAAGAAAATATTTTACAAAACTATTTTCGGACTATATTTCCAAATCCTTTTTGGACTCTCTGTCTTGAACCATATTTTTTCGTCTCTCTCTGTCACCATTTAAAGTTAAATGGAAACCTAGAAAATAATTTTTAAAACGATTTTGTCTCTCTTCTTTAAACTCGCTCTCAAAAATTTAGTTAGTTACAACTTTTTACAAAAATCTCTTCTCTTCCGGTCAATATGAAGAACAATACAATGCAACCCTGCGCGCTCTCATCTTTCGCACGAATCGCCGCACACAGATTTCTTTGATTTTGTCATGTCGCACTGCTTCTGCCCCACTTACCCGCCACTCATACAATACGCCAGCTGCTTGCAGCATACACTTGAGTGAGCACCAAACTAACGGTACGGCGGCCGGAAGGACATTATTGAAATTCATGCACGTTTTGCAAATGAAATTAAAATCAGTACCGAGCAAAAGTGCGGTGCAATCGACAATGCGCGACAACTAGCGCCAGCATATAAATGCTAAATAGGCAGACAATGAGTGCGAATGTCAACGAGGAGGCGTGTGCAACATGCCGTGCGGCGGAGACTCTAAGACTTTACATATACATGTGCGATTGGTTTGGGATGGAATTTACTGTCTTTGTTTGGGTGTAAAATTGAACTTATACTCTGGGCTATACAGCGCGGTAGCTTGTGCCGCCCGGCCAACTGTCCTCAGCCGTAATAAATACGCATGAACAGTCATTTGCGTGCGCTCTGCTTGCCAAGCGATATGCACAAATGCTGTCAAATATGCCCTAAAAGTATAAATCATTTGCAGATGGCGTTGTATTATGATTTCTAAGCGGCTAACCTTTAACCTGTCACACCCTCACACACACTGCTTTGCGCTTACCAACGCTCTTGCTCTCTCTTTTTCTCACACAAACTTGGCAAGTGTCAACGTTGCTGCAGCGGCGCTTAAGTGAGAGTATCCTTCATTTAAATATACGCAAAAAAGTAAGAAAAAATGTCGAGTGCTTGTAATAAATATTTAGCAACTCACACTATACGCATATGGCATTCGCACTCACACCAATTTTCATATTAATATTTATATGCATATACGCTTAGTTGTTGTTATTTTTATTGCATATGCCACCAGGCTGGTTACTGCTTGTACTGTCGCCCCTTTGGTGTACTGCCGCAAATGTGTTGTTGTATATTTTTTTGTGTTGCCAACATGTGATCCCCTCAGCCACACTCTACCACTAGGTAGACCAGGGCGTATACGTAACACAGCATTTTTTCTTATTTTTCCTTGTTTTTTTTGCCTCTTCAGCTGTTACACAGTTGACAGCTCACAATTCGCTTGACGTGCCACATACGCTTGTGGCATGCCCCCAAATTCTAGCTATGCGCCTTTGTTGCACGATTTGTTGTCGCCCGTTCGCCCAACCCGCTTGCTTTGCTTACATTGCAGAAATGCTAGACTTCTTGTAAAGTGGATCGCCAGCCTGTCAACATTGGCGTTTGCTTGTCAGCGCACCGTAGCTGACGTGGTTGGTCGCGCTAACAGCAGCAAAAGCAACAACAGCAAGTAGTGCGCTGATCCACCCAACAGCGCTCGGTGTAAGGCATCGCCTAGACTTTCCGCTTGCTGCACACTTTTTAGAACAGAAATGTATGTATGTCTATGTTGACGTGAGTACTTAGTATCCTCCTAGAATTTACCTTTTATGTGTCCTCTCACGTATGGAGTATGTAGAAGGCGCATTGTACCCATATCTCTCCGCCCACGCGTTTTTACGCTTCAAACATTTCAAACTAAATCTCCCGTATGCTACGAATTGCATTGTTGCGCAATGTTCAGCGTGTGGAAATTTAAAAAAGCACTTTGGATTAGCGTGTATATTTCTTATTACTGTTAGGTACAAATTATGGTGATTTACAAGCTTCTGTTTCGTTCGCTAGTATGTTATGTAATCGTTCCTTTTTCAAGGGAAAGTGGGTGGGCCATATTTTTTCAACTAAATCTATATTTTTGACGGTTTGTGGGAAGTGAGTATCCAAAAATCAGATTTTCATAACTTTGTGTCAAGATTTTTTATTTAAATATGAATTTCTGGTGGGTTTTAAGAGCTGAGTCTCGAAAAATTCAGATTTTCATAACTTAGTCTCGATATTTTTTTATCTAAATGAAAATTTGTAATTTCTAAAATTTTTTTAAAATATATTTAATCACAGTCTTGCATTGTACTTCTATCTGAGCGGTCTTTAGGAAGCGCTGTGATCTCTTCTATTTATATATCGAATGATAACCTAGTACACAGAAGTCTCAAACTTGATTACGTAGGCTGTTTTTAATAACTCGGCATATGGCAACCCTAGTGTTGCAACCAGGCACACAAGTTTACACAAGTTCAGTGTAAAATTTGCGACTTTCCGTGTTATAAATACACAGAACGTTTTGACATACGACCTCTAGTTGTGTTCTTTACAGTAACTTAAAATATTCCTCGTGGTCATAAAATGGAATTAAGGTTACTTGAAATATTCATCTCGGCAAAACATCGGAATTAAAGTAACTTAAAATATTCATCTCGGCCAAAAAATTTAATTAAAGTAACTTAAAATATTCATCCCGGCTAAAAATTTTAACTCCAGTTTTTAAAATATTCATCTCGGAAAAAAAAAATTAATTAAAGTAGCTTAAAGCACTCATCTCACGCAAAACTGGATCTGCAGTAACTTAAAATATTCAGTTCGGCCAAAACTTGAATTTATAGTAACTAAAAACATTCACCTCTCGGGAAAACTAGAACTACAGTAACTAAAACATTCATCTCGGTCAAGAAATTAAACTAAAATAAGTTAAAATATTCACCTCAGCCAAAAACTGTAATTAAAGTAAATTAAAATATTCATTTTGGATAAAAAATTTAATTAAAGTTACTAAAAATATTCACTTCGGCCAAGAAATGGAATTCAAGTAACTTAAAATATTCATTTCAGACAAAAATTGAGTTAAAGTAACTTAAAATATTCTTCTCGGCCTAAAATAAAATTAAAGTTACTTCACCTATACGCATACAAATGGCACGCAGTGTGAGTGATGGCATGAAATATTGAATGTAAAGGACAAATTTACAAGTGTAACAAGAAATATATTTAAAGCTCATATGGAAATCACAAAGAAAACAACACAATATGTTGCAAACACATAAGCAAATGTGGCGAGCATAGAAGCAAAAATAAAAATCATCACGACAAACAAAAAAATAACGGTACATCACAAAAAATATGCCAAATTGACAAATGTGTAACGATATTTAGCCGCAGCTTCGCTTTGCATGCCGCTCGCCACCTTACAGCAGTGTTCCCCACGGTGGTGGCACATATCTATTGCACCCCTGCCACAATTACTACAAACACACATACGCAGTTGCTTGCATCCCTGCGCGCCCACTTAGTGGCTTTTACTGAATTCAAATGTATTTTGTGCGCTGCTTTTTTTCGTCCTTTTTTTGTGTCAATTGTCATAGCGATTTTGTTGTTTTTGTTGGCATTGCGCTTATGTGGCAACGTTGTTCATAAATAATTCATTTGTTAATCTCTGATAAAGTGCCAAGGCATGTACGTGATGCTAAAATGCAAACAAACAGGCACACAAACAATATTTGTGTGTATTAGTGGCGGTTTGAAGGTGTGTGTGTGCGGCTAATATGCAAAATAGCGAATAAGCATGAAATCCCTGAAGCGAGCAGTCGAATTTTATACATCTGACAACTTTTTTTTAATGTTTTGATGTATGTAACATATATTTATTATTAGTGGGAGGAGAAGGCAGTGCTAAATATTTCTGTCCTGGAAATTATTTATTTTAGAATCTTAGAGGGCAGTTTCCGGAATTTTTTCTAACTCCCCCTCTCCCAACTAGTGTCTCTTAACAAGTGTGAGTCTAAAAAATTTTTGAGATGTACACAAGTAGAATTCTCCATACAAGCGCTTGATTTCGAATGTTCGATTTATATGACAGCTATATGCCATAGTGCCCCGATTTGGAAAATTTCTTAGGAGATTATAAAGCTGCCTTAGATAATAACCTTTGCTAAATTATGTAAAGGAACCTTTGCAAATATAAAAGTTTTTCATACAAGTACTTAATTTTAAGCGTTCAGTTTGTATGACAGCTATATTATATAGTGGTCCGATCTGAAGCATTTTTTCAGGTGTTATAGTCTGGTTTTGGATAATCATCCTTGCCAAATTTTGTGAAGATATTTCATTAAATGAAAAAGTTTTCCCTACAACGACTTGATTCCGATCATTCAGTTTGAATGTCAGCTATATGCTATAATCATCCGATCTTAATAATTTCTTCAGATACTATAGCTTTTTCTTAAATAATAATCCGTGCCAAATTTTGTGAAGATATATTATCAAATTAAAAGGCTTTCCATATAAGTATTTGATTCCGATCGGTCAGTTTGTATGGCAACCATATGATAATGTGGTCCGATTTGGAAAATTTCTTTATATATTGTAGCGTTGGTTTGGGTAATAAGCCGTGCCAAATTTTGTGAAGATACCGCATCAAATGAAAAAGTTCACCATACAAACACCTTACACCGATCGTTCAGTTTGTATGACAGCTATGTGCTACAGTGGTCTGATATAAGTGGTTCCAACAAATAAGTAGTTTCTTGTGGAGGAAAGGAGAAATATAAAATTTCAGATCGATATATTGAAAATTTAGGGACTAAATCGCTTATATATAGACAGAAGGATGAGACCAAATGAACTCAGCTCCTCAAGCTGATCACATATTTGTAGATATACATATATGTATGTATATAAATATTTTATAAGGTTTCCACAATTCTGCAACTTCGTCAAGAACTTAAAATACACCGTTCTGGTTATAAAAAAGTTTGTTCTTCCAACCTTCGCTCAACCAGCAATATTAGGCGCTCTGAAGCTTTTATTTTACCAACTTAAAGCACAAATCCTGCTTGACCTCCATCTTTCAAGCTAAAAAATTTTTCACTAAACTTCGCTTTACATACTTCATTAGTGAAGCTCTGCGTCTTTGCTTTTATTTTAATCCGCATTTTTGTTGTACTCTCTAAAGCCTTATCCCGGCGGGGACAATTTGCAGACTTTATCATAGGGCTTAAGTGGACATCAACGCTGTCATCAAAACGGAAGAATACTTGACAAATCATAACGACAACAAAAAACAGCGGACGCAAACTCAACAAACTGCGGCTGCTGATCGAAGCAGCGACTGGCAATCACATAATCAACATTTATGACGGACCGAGAAAAAAGCTGGCGCATATACAGAGATACAGAAATATCTATATAGCGCCTGAGATAAAACGCACAGCGCTGCGGTAAATTTTGCTGCCGCGTATGCGTGTGTGTGTTTAAAAAAGGCTGACGAAATCTGTCGCGTAATTTTATTTAAGCATTCGTCGTATTAAAACCCTTTCAACAACATTAATCCATTTGGGGGGTGACCCAGCCAACGGCAATGGTTTGTTGCATGCACCGCATATTTCGCACAAATCCAATTTAGCAGCTAAGCCTTCATTTTAGGTTTATTGATTTCACTCTTACGCCTAAATAGGCAAAAGCCGGCTGAGTTTCAGTGGCGCGCTAAAGCAAGCTGGCTTGGTCTGTGGCGCGCTGAGTGACGCGCAGTTCGTCGGACGGGCGTCTAAGCTGTGCGGCATGCCTTTGGGAATTCCAAGCGGTCGCCGACGTTGAGCAACAATATACTCTGCAAACCTTTGACAATTTCTTTGTGTACGTTTTTGGTCTCTGCATGCTTAGCTGCTGTCGCAGGGCTGCTCCGTATGGCAGCAAATGCTCAAATTCGTTTGTGGCAAGTCGTTTACGGGCTCGGTTGGTTCGGGCGCCATGCAATGCTATGGATTCATAATATGAAAATTTAATAATCATTTTTGCAAAGCCTTACTTACGCTCATGCACAACAACAACACATGCGTGTGTAAGCAGAAAACGACGAGCGTTGAAGAGTGAAAGCGAAAGGAGTGTCATTGTGGAACTTCCTTTACACACACATATATTTTTCCGAATCTAACCAGGGACTAGCTGCCTTGTTGATTCACTTTCTATGCGAGCTTTACATGTGTATATGTAAGTATGAATATGCCTGTGTGGGTACATGTGTTTGTGTGCAAGTCATCATTGCTGTCGGATTTATTTTGAATATTTAATAAAAAGAATTTAAGCGGCTTCATAGTCATGGGAATGACTGACTCGTTGCGCTTGCAATAAATATAAATTGGCAATAAGGTGAGCGCTTGTAGTTTCCAAAAAGCCACACACACATGCAAATCTATACAAAAGCGAATTAAAATCCATCCCCCGTCCAATCGTAGAAGGCAATACGATTTGTGGTTGTGCGTGAACGCCTTTTGTACACTTCCAAGTCAACGCTAATACTATAACTTATATGAGTATAAAGTAAAAATCAGAGGCACACATACACACACACACAAATAATTGTGGAGATATATGAACACGGCCGTAGAAATATATGCTCTCGACTTTACCTATAAGATGGTTGGTAACTTCATCTTACCTTTTTTTCCTCTAAGTCGCTTTCTGTCTGCGCCAGCCGCTTCCATGCCTCCCTCACCCCAGACACGTACACATACACTTGGAAATTTTTGCATTAAGAAAGGTCCTTAATCGCCTCTTAGTGCAATATTATTACTGCAAATTTTTTGCTTTCATTCTTCTAGGCTGCTTTGCATGCATTGGCAGCAAAAGTTGTATGCCAGAAATATTTTAGGGATTAAAACTTAATTAAAATCGAGCGCTTGTTGGCTGTGGAGCGACATGAAGTTACTAACGGTGACATCTGAGTATGCTGCTGGCCTCTACAGTTTTTCTATTCTACTTGCTATGGCTGAGCATAGTCAACTCTTGGCTCTCTAGGAATTTAAAATAGATAAAGTCGGATTTAAAAATTGTTAAGCAAATATAAAGGCGATATTTTTATATAAGTTTATAAAGTTGATGAAAAATTACGAAGAAAGCATAAAGAAATGGCAGTTGCAATTGATTATGTTGATAATTTTTTGATGCCAGACGCTTCCCCTCCATAACCATTGGGAGACATGTATGTATATCTGAATTTTTTTTAACAAAGCTTAAGGATCAAACGCTAGCTCCAAGCAGGCACTAAAATTAAAGAAACTGATTTTATTATCAGTAGAAAGCTTGCAAAAGTTCTCCCGACTTATAATTGACTCACGCTTAATTAAAAAAACAATAGTGTTAGCATACTTTCAGGCGAAGGAAAGCTTTGCTACGCTTTTTCTATGCATGCATTATTATATCTGAATTTGTTTTGATGATCGAGATAAGGCTTCGCGGTGCCGAATATTTTTACATTTGAAAAAAAAAAAATATTGTTAGCATACTTTCAGGCGAAGAAAAGCTTTAATTTCAGAAATTGATTTGATCATTGAGAGATTTTGATTTAGTTTAGGCTAGCTATAAACGAAGGCTACAATCTTAAAATTTCGTTTGATCATCGAGATAAAGATTCCCGACTTCGTATTTTTCATGCTTGATAAAAAAATAATGCTAGCATACTTTCGGGCGAAAGAGAACTTTGATTAAGCAAAATCTAAGCGATTATCACAATTTCAGAATTTCGTTTCATCATAAAGCTTCCCGGTTCTATCTTTATTTACGTTTGAGGAAAAATATGGTATGAGCATACTTTTAGGCGATGGAAAATATTGATTAGGCTATCTCAAAACTAGTATCACAATTTCAGTATTTAATTTAATCATCAAGATAAAGCTTAACTTCTTCTGAAGTTTTTTTTTTATAAAAAAATATTGTAAGCATACTTTCAGGCGCATATTCCAGTTTTCATATTATATTAATGTGTTTAACTCAGTGACTATAACTAATATTACCAATCCAAATAAGTATGTCGAGACCAATCAGAGTTTGAACTGATTCTTTAAGAAAAAATTGTGTTAGCATACTTGTGGGCGAAGGAAAACTTTGATTCCCGAATTGATCATTGAGAGAACACAATTTCAGACTTGTGTTTGCTCATCGAGATAAAGCTTACCGGCTTCTGAAGTTATTTCCTTTGATAGGAAAATATTGTTAGCATACTTTTAGGCGCATATACTAGTTTTTTTTATTAGATTCATGTGCTTATCTTAGAGAAATTTTTATACTTACTGTTGTAGTACCAACTTGTGTCATCAGACTCTATAATTAATGTTACTAATTAAAATATGTCAAGACCAATCAAAGTTTCCACCGATTCTTCCAGCTTTTCTCAGAATCAGAAGTCATTAATTTTTTAATATTTCTTTCACCGGTCGAAAATTGTTTTTGTGAAAGATATTTTCTACTAAGCTTAATAATTTACAGCTGGCTATGATATCTGCGTAGGTTAACCTCAAAGTGATTTCCGCTTTCTTTGAATATTTTATGAAGTTTCTTAGAGAAATATCATCAAAGAGATACCAAGCTATCTCAACATGCAGTGCTAGTGTGGCTCTCATTACTTGATGTAATTTTATTTAAAAGTCATAAGGTAAGCTTGCTGCCAGCTGACGGTGTCAAAAACCCAGCAACCGTGCCTGGCCAAAGCTTGAGTGATTCTCAAGTCGAGATGTGATGAGACTTAACAGTCATGACGTGACCTTACGGAAGGTGGCTGCCAACTGGCTCTATAAAAGATTTACCTCGGCAAAATGTAAAAAAGAAGATCAGAATGGGTCAGTAAACCTAATCGTAAACAAAGGTTGTTGTATTGGCTAAATGTAAAAAAGGTTGTGGACTTGACTAAATGTAAACAAAATGTTTATTGGCCCCATATGTAAGCAAAAGGATTCATTAATCTCGACCAAATATAATCAAAAAGGTCATTAACCTCATAAAATGTAAACGATTGGGTCAGTGACTCCAAATGTAAGGAAAGGTTGTTGTCTTGGCTAAATATAAACAAAGGTTGTGGAATTCATTGACCTCAAATGTAAACAAAGAGGTCATTGTCCTTTGCCCAAATGTAAACAAAAAGGACATTGAACCAAATGTAAACACACTAATGTAAACTATAGTTTTCCATAAAAGCGGACCGTTGAAATTTAGGATGAAGATGTTTTCTATGGCCTTTTATGCTATAAAATGCAACTGTGAAGGGTATTATAGCTCCGGTGCTGTAAAAGTAAACGTTTTTTTCGTTTATTTTGTTGGCTTGCGACTACAGCTTCATTCCACTCGCTTTGCGTTCACTCGCTCATTTTAATTGGACAGCTACTTGCCTCAATTTAAAATTATTCGAGGATCTCTGCATGTCACTATATACGTGTGTGTGTTTTTATGTATATATGTATAACGTTTTTCCGTGTGGTATTGGTTTTTCCGCCTCGCCTGACTTTTACATTCACTTTGCGGTGGCGAGTTTATTTTTGTGCGCAAATTGCATTGAAAAGTTCGCGTACATTTATTTAATTCACTTTGCTTTAAACTTTACGAGTGCTGGCGAAAAAAAACAAAAACAATAAATAAATAAATGCATGTAAAATAATGCAACACACAAACAATAATGCCACATACACACACATACAACGTGCTCAAGCGCGCACTCGGCGGCCGTACGCCTGAAGGGGCAGTCAAGTGCGGCGCGTTGTATGTCCATTCAGTAGTGCAGCTAGCTTTTATGCCGGCCGCCATTTTTACGCCACATTCACCGCAAAATTCACAATATCAACAGCAACGCGCCTAAAAGCAGCCATTGGCGCTATGCTCCCGTTGCGCACTGTACTCTCACTTGTGTGTATGTGTGCGTGCGTTAATTTGATTCTCCGTGGAGTGGCCGGCGCTTTGTGCTTGTTTGGGCCGCACAGTGGCGGCATTTTCGAGCGCATACGCCACATACTCAACTCGTAGCGGCTTTTTGAACACGCCTCAGTATGCGTAGCTCAGCGCGGCTAAGAGTAACGCAATAATAAATGTTTGCATCCGCAAAATGCATGCATCCACCAGTTTAATTGGCCATCAATGTGACGCGCTTTAGCGTATTTTACTACAAAAAAGGAAAATATTTTTGTGGAATTTTATTTTCTTCGCCGTTAAACTTTGCATTTTGCTTTGCTTTGAGTATGCCACACTTTATTTTTGTTGTTGTAGTGACATATTTGTATGTAGATTAATACATATGCGCACACTTAACCGCTAGTTTATTCAATTATTTGTCATAATAGGTCAATCTGCTCACAAAGTGGACTTTATTAAAATACACCTGGCTGTGGCTGAATCAGATGCAGGAAGCATAATTATAGAAGAGCAGCTACAAAGATTATAGTTAATTTAAAAATATATTGGATAATTCAATTTGCAGCTTGTATCCGAAGTTTTTTAGCCGTTAAGTGTGGTGTTGCGGTTAAAATGAAGACAAAATTATGATTTACTGTGTACTTGAAGTGATTGAATTGTATGGTAGCTATATGCTATAGTAAACCGATCTGAATGATTTCTTCGTGAATTATATCTTTACTTTAGAAAATAATACTTGCCAAATTTTGTGACGATATCATGTCAAATAAAAAAGTTTTCCTAAGAAAAACTTGATTTGATCGGTGAGTTTGTATGGCAGCTATATGCTATAGTATTCCGATGTGAATGATTTCTCCGTAGATTGTACCACTGCTTTGGAAAATAATGCATACCAAATTTCGTGAAGATACCTTGTCAAATAAAAAAGTTTTTCTAACAAGACCCCGCTTTTCATCGTTAACTTTGTATGGGAGCAATTTGCTATAGAAGTCCGATCTGAATAATTTCTTCGTAGATGGTACCGCTTCTTTTGCAAATCGTACACACCAAACTTCATGAAGATAGCTGTTCACATAAAAAAGTTTTCCTAACAGAAACTTGATTTTTGTTGATCAGTTTGTATGGCAGCTATAAGATATAGTGATCTGATATGAATAATTTCTTCGCGAATTATACAGTTGCCTAAGAAAATAACACACGCCAAATTTTGTGAAGATACCTCGTCAAATAAACGAGATTTCTTATGCGAGGAGACAGATAATGGCCTTCGTCCACCTTTATCAATTAGAAATTCCAGTGATTGAAAATGTTTCGTATTTTCCCAGGTCTAATTAATCCAACTAAAAGCACGCAATTTTAATGTTTCCAACGAATTTAAATCTCACGCCCAAGATCCGCTTAGTCTCCGTAACCTCTTTCTTCTATATTCGGAATGTATAGTTCGAAGGCCAAATAGTTTTAAATATGTGAATACGGCTCTGAAAGCTGTGTAACTTCCGTTCAGCGTTGTTTTCGAAAGTATATATCTGCCACTATATTTTTTCAATCTTTCTCTGCTTTGATATTGCAGAGAATACTCTCTCTAAAAACACTTTCTACTAAAATTTTCGAAAATTTCTTTTTTTGGCTTTGATTTGAAGTTGGAAGAGCATGCGATTCCATAAGAAAAGATTTAATCGCTCAGCTTTTTTGTTCAAACTTTTTACAGTCTAAAGCTTCTGAGAATACGGCTCCCTTTAGAAGCTGTGTAACTTTCATTCAACGTTGCTTTGAACTCGAGTTCGAAAGTACATGCCTTTCACTATAGGTTTCAAAAATTCGCTCAAACTTTTTCTGCCCTGAAGAGAGTTCGAAAAATCCGTTTAATCTTATTCTGTTATTGGGTCTCTGAACAGACATTCTACTACAGTGTTCGAATATTTTTCGGAACTTTTTCTTAGCTTTGGCAGCCAGAAGATGCATTTTTCAATCAAGGTGCCCGACACCTTAGGTTTTGCCGCCTTTAGCTTACAGTTCCAGGCAATGACTAAACGTCAGAGGAATAATAAAGTTTTGGATGAGGCTAAAATATGTTGTTCTTTACAAAAGAATTATTTTCTCTCTTGCCTTTACCGCTCTTCAAATACTATAAAATTTAAACATTATCCAAAACCTTGTACTTTCTTGTGCAGTACGAAATTTCTTCCACGCATCTTCCTAACTATCATCTTAAACAATTTAGCACACTCAGCAAAATTGTCAACTGTCCTGTTGCATTCACATCTCTTTCGTTTTGTACTTTTTCGCCTGATTTGCTGTCGACTTGACCCGTCTGGCTTTTGCCCTTTTGACTTTCGGCCGCCTAATGAGCTGCTGACGTGTGCAAAACGTCGCATACGCGTCGCTGATTGTCGCAGAACCGACTGGCTTATTTCGTCTCAATTTATTTCGCGCGTTTTTTGGTTTTATGTGCTTGAAATCATTTAATTTTTTACTTCAAAATTTTTTTTCCCATCAGTGCCTAAAGTCTTGCTTTGCTTGCTGTATAACCTTAATTATTTTACCCTTTTTAGCGCTCATCTTATTTTTTTTTGCGTATTCGACTCGGCTTTCAGCTACTCTTTATTGCCTCGTACTTGTTTTTATTTGAAATCTGGCAAGAAAGAGAGAGAGAGTGCGGGAAAGAGTGATGTAATTCTGGAATAATTTCATGGAAAACATTTATAAAATGTAGATGAAATGATATACATAGTTTGGGAAATGGAGACGGAGTTGATAGAAAGAGTAGATGAATGGAGAGGGATAGAGCTAGATGACAAGAAATAGAGAATGGAGTACAAAAATAGGTAGGGACGAAAGTTTTAATGAAGATAGCAGTAGGAATGGGGATAGAATCAGATATCGAGAGAAGGATAGAAGTATAGAAAAGGTAGAGCTAAAGTAGATATTGAAACATGAGTTGAAATGAAATGGAGATAGAGATAGTGGTAGAGATGGAGAACGAGATAAAGATGGAGGTAGATATAGAGGCAGGGACAGAGACAGAGACCGAAACGGAGACAGAAACCGAGACAGAAACAGAGAGTTTGAGATAAAGTTAAAGATAAAGATAAAAATAAAGATAAAGATAAAGATAAAGGTAAATATAAATATAAAGATAAATATAAAGATAAAGATAAGTATAAAGATAAAGATAGAGGTTGAGACAGAGATTGGGATAGAGGTAGTATTAGAGATAGAGATAGAGATAGAGATAGAGATAGAGATAGAGATAGAGATAGAGATAGAGATAGAGATATAGATAGAGATACAGATAAAGGTAGAGATAGAGGTAGAGGTAGAGATAGAGATAGAGATGGAGATAGAGGTAGAGGTAGAGGTAGAGGTAGAGGTAGAGGTAGAGGTAGAGGTAGAGGTAGAGGTAGAGGTAGAGGTAGAGGTAGAGGTAGAGGTAGAGGTAGAGGTAGAGGTAGAGGTAGAGGTAGAGGTAGAGGTAGAGGTAGAGGTAGAGGTGGAGGTAGAGGTAGAGGTAGAACTAGAGGTAGAGGCAGAGGTAGATATGAAGATACAGATAAAAATAGAGATAGTGTTAGGGATGAAGATAGAGATAGATAAAGAGATGAAGACGGATATGGAGATAAAGTCAGAGATACGGTTAAATGCGCTTGTAAATCTAAAAACAGAAACAGAGTAAATATAGACCTGGAAGAAATACAAAAATAGTGGTAGAAATAGAGATTGCAACAGACATAAAAAAAAAAAGAGAGAAAGGATAAAAGAGGTAAATATTTGCAGGTAGATGGGGGCAGAAATGAAGATAGGGATAGAGGTAGATCGCAATATAAATCGAGATGGACATGTTGTAAAAGATAAGATACCGTTCTCTCGACAGTCGAGTCTGAGTAAAGAAAGAACTCGGATGTTTATCCGACCATAGACTGTCAACTCGGCACCATACTTCGAAATTACCTCGAAATGTGTCCTGCAGGTACAACAACAACAGATAAGGTACCAACCTAGTGATAGAAATGGAAGATATAGAAAAAAGGTAGAGGTAGGGATACCAGAAGAAAATACATATATTGCCCTCGTTCTCGTCTAACCCTACACAAAAATTAAATGAATACCAAAGCAAGACTCTTAATCAACGAAGTTCGACCATGACAGAAGAAAAAAAGCTTGAATTGTCGAAAAAACGTCAAAATCAACGCTGCGTATGGGAGAAGGTAGGGAAAAAAATATATGTGGCCCAACAGTGAAAGTCAAATTCGCCGACTAGCTGGCGAAAGACATAACGCATAATCATCATTTTTAACGATGTTGTCCTTCAGGACATGCACGTTTCGCACAGCCGAACGAGCCGTGAAAAGGACGTTAACGAACAATGCGAAACGATAAAAATGCAACAACAACAACAACAACAAATAGCAAGAGCAATGAAAGCAGCGACCAAAATAACAGCGCTTCGTGTAATCAACAAACACTTGTTGTTTTAGTTGTTGTACGACATATTATTTTGTTGTTAAGCGAATGTGAGCGGAGGAGAAGGTGGCTCATCTCTATTTAGCTACGGAGCAGCAAACGGCAGTCAAGTGTGGCAAATGTGTGTGTGGAGGCCGTTGATGCTGTCATGTGCTGTATGGCTGTGCGGCTGTAGTTGATATTGTTGTTGTAGTTTTTGTTGTCATTTTGGCTTTGGCGTTGGCTTTATCGTCATTGTCATTTGTGCGAATGAATGAATGACTGAATGACAGCAATTATCGTAGCCAACGGAGCTGAAAACGTTGCAACCAGCAGACGGAGCAGTGGCCAACTGCTACCACCAGCAACAACAGCAACAATAAAAGCAAGCACAGCGACAGCAAACAAAAATAGATGGAGCGGAAGATGCGTCGAAGGCAAAGCGCAAGCATTTGAAGGGCCAGGGAGGGCATAAGTCGCACAGCGCAGCGCCATTAACGCACAGAAATTTACACCGATAACTGCCATTACACACGCACACACACATATATATACTCATACTCACACTCCACACATTCCCATATGTACTGCTGCACACTAAAACACACCGGCGCGCCAGTAAAGCCCATGAACAATGGCCGGCCCCATTCATGACTGGCAACGACTGGCCGCTTGGCGCACTGATAACTCGTCATTTTTCGTCGTTCGCATAGCCAGCAACAACGGCTGTCGTAACGGTCTGTTGGGAGGCAGGATATTAAACGCAGATGCGTATACGGATTTGCATGCCGAAAAAGTGGGAAAGAAAATATCGAGCATTTAAGCGAAAGGGACTCAAAAACGGCGAAAACAAAAACAATGAGTGGCATTTAAACAGGCCGGGGACGGCAGTGACCGCCAAGCGCGGTCACAGCGCTGCTGAGCACACATTGTCTGGCCACTACTGCAGTTTCGATAGTTCGAAAAGTGGCCAGAAAAAAATTTGGAATTAGTAAAGTGGCATCACTGAACCCTTATATGCCTTAAATCGGTGTGTGATTGTGCGCAATTGGCGGGGTCACAATGATTAGGGCTACCACTCATGGCTATAGAAGTTTCAAAAAGTTTGGAATTTGGAAGGAGTGCTGACTTCCGGACTAAGCAATGGACTGTGAAATAACTTTGGGTGGTCCAAAGACCGAGTTTTAATGCGACATTTCCGCAGCTAAATCATTGTAGGGTCTGAAACTGGTCAAATAAAAGCACCGCAGCTCATAATCGTACTTTAAGGATCTAAATATCAATGCAATAGACTTCTGTTACCGATTAGATCAGACCTTAGAGAACTTAGACTTCCATGTCCTTACGTATCTGAATACTTCCGGACTTAAATAATTACCAAGTAAAACATAACTATCTTAAATGATTTTGGAGGTCTTAATCCGACGCCTTGGTGTTCCTTTTATTACAATTACATTTTTTGCGGCTCCCAAACCCAGTGGCACATACCTAGTCGAGAAGAAAGTTTCATTGACAACGTTTATGTATCAAGCTGCTTGCTTCAAGAGAAATGTCCGCTTGAAGAAGCATCTCTTGGTATACAGACCTTGATAAGGTCATAAAGCAATTACCTGGTTACCTCTTTCTTAGCTGTAAACCGGAGTTCCGCACGGGTTGGGTACCACGTCTCAGTGAAAGTCGCTCCAATTGAAGTTAGGACACGTCATTGTCAGGGCAGCTGTTGCTCCAGCGAAGAGCTCCTTAGATTCGAGTGGCCCATGAAAGCAAAAGTTCTCAACATTGAGCAGAAAAAGCAACCTGCTTACCTAGTCTTAGCCTACATTTGGAAAGACTTTGCATTCTCCTCCGATGCGAGATCCATGGGTGGACCATGAAAGTAAGGGCGCCCCAGTATTCAATGGAAGGACGAAGTCTACATTTAAATAGACCCAGCACCTTCGATTCTATGGACCATAAATTTGGAAAGACTTCGCAATCTCGTCCTATGCGAGACCCATGGGTGGAACATGAAAGCAAGGGTGCCCCAGTATTCAACAAAAGGATGAAGTGCTTACCGACCAGTCTACATTTGGATGCACCTCTCAAAGGATAGCGGAAACTGATGAAGTTTCGTGTTCTCAGCAAAGACCGACCTACAGTTGTAGTGCCAAAGCCGAAAGAGCCATAACTCGCTGACTCCCAAAAACTGTCAAACGCATATCCATCGCATGGAAGTCCAGCGAAATGCTACTTCGATTCGAGATTTAAGATTGGACCGTGGAAGCAAGAGTTCTCTCGCATAATATAGAAGAACACAGTGCTTGACAACCAGTCTACATTTGGATAAACCTCGAAAAGGATAGCGATAGTTGGTGCAGTTTCGTGCTCTCGGCCCAGACCAACTTACAGTTGTAGTGCCAAAACCTCAAGAACCATAACTCGCTTGCTCCCTCCCACGAACTATCAGCAGCGCTTACTGACCACTAAATAATTTTCCTTGCTTTTATTGCTGCTTGCTATTTCACTTTTATTTGGCTATCTACTCGGTTGATAGCCACTCCATATCAATCAAAATGCTATCACAGCCACATAACGATGGCGATTCCGCACAGCAACGGCGGCAATATATTCCCACCAATTTCCAATGAGATTTCCCCACACGGCAAAGCAATAATTCAGCAGCTAAAAAGTGCTATGAAAATCTAGAAATTCGGCGCCAAACATTTTGCGTTGAGTGGGCAAAGTGCACAAATGTGAAAAAGAGAGAAAGCGATGAAGCAGCAGCATATTGGCAAGTGCTAAAAGCTGAAAAATCGTCTGCCGTACAAGCAACGAACTTAAGTAAAACGCAAAAAAAGAGAAATAAAACATTATTTGCAAAATCCAAACGAAGGTTCACAGTCATCATCTAACCGCAATTAACAATCAAAAGCAAACAGGCAAACATTTAGCGCAAATCCCCAAATGTATGCTACAGTTTTATGCGTTTTTGATACCGAGTGTATATAGCCGGCATTGGTTGGATTGGTTGGCGCTAGAACACCCGTTAGGTTATGCACAGCGGCGTGTGAGGAATGAGTGAGCGGAAAGCAAATGGAAAATTGAAGTGGCGCTGCGCTAAAATGGAAGAAAATGCAGTCTCTGCGGGCAACTCCCAAGTGTATGCTGAACTCTGTTATGAATGATTGAATGGCAGCCATCGAATATTTGGTTAAGCGATCTGTGCGTGGCTGTGGCATTCGAAACAGAAAGTCGTTCGAGTGTAGTACGAGTAAGGGTATTATATAATTTCTCTTGATGGGCGTAACTCAATGAAGCTAAGGGTTCAAGCTTAGTTGTATTAAATTATATGAAGTGGATATAAGTTAAGTGATAGATTTTTATTTAAAAGGAACTGGATAGAATAGGAATATTGCAAAATTTTGTTTAGTATACTGATACTGTAGAGTTTAAAAGCTTTTTATGTGGTTTTTTGAACTTTTTTTTACGAGAAAATCTCTATATAAGCAAAAATATTAACCTCGCTTGCATGAAAGCTATTATAATAGTCACAAATAAATATTTTTCCATACAAGATATAAGAGAAGATGATATTTATCGTGTAGTTTGTAGGGCAGCTATATGACATAACGCTCCGATCTGCATAATTCTTTTAAATATTGTAGAGTTGTTATGGACAATAATGCATGCCAATTTTCATGGAGAAATCTTGTCAAATAAAGAAGTTTTCTTGACAAGGACATGATTTTGACAAAACAGTTAGTAAGGCAATAGTAGTTCAATCTGTACAATTTGTACGGCGATTGTAGCCATGTTTTAGGTTCCAATACACGCCAAATTTCGTGACGATATCTCGTCAAATAAAAAAGTTTCTCATACAGGAGCTTGATTTTTGACGTTCAGTTCATAGGGCAGCTATATGTTATAGTGAACCGATCTAGAAAATTTTTTGAAATATTGTGGGGTTACTGTCAGCAATGCTGTATGTCCAATTTTGTGGTGATATCTCGTCAAATGAGAAAGTTTCCCATACAAGAGCTTGATTTTTGACGTTCAGTTCATAGGGCAGCTATATGTTATAGTGCACCGATCCGAAATTTTTTTTCAAATATTGTGGGGTTACTGTCAGCAATACTGTATGTCCAATTTTGTGGAGATATCTCGTCAAATAAAAAAGTTTCCCATACAGGAGATTGATCTTTGACGTACAGTTCATAGGGCAGCTATATGTTATAGTGAACCGATCCAAAATTTTTTTTAAATATTTTAGGGTTACTGTCAGCAATACTGTATGTCCAATTTTGTGGAGATATCTCGTCAAATAAAAAATGTTTCCTTACAAGGACCTGATTTTGACTGACCAGTTTGTATGGCAGCTGTATGCTATAGTAGTCCGATCTCAACAATTTCTTTGGAGATTGTAACGCTGTCTTAGGTAACAACACATGCAAAATTTTGTTGAGATAACTTTTCAAATAAAAAAGTTTTCCGTACAAGAACTTGATTTTGATCGGTTGCTTTGCTGACAGCTACATGTTATAGTAGTCCGATCTGTACATTTCGTTCACAGATAGTACAATTTCTCTAGATAATAAACTGGACCAAATTTCATGACGATATCTCGCCAACTGAAAAAGTTTCCGATACAAGAATTCTATTTTGACCGTTCAGTTTGCATGGCAGCTATGTGCTATGGTGGCCTGACATCGACGGTTTCGAAATATGAACAGTTTCCTGGAAAACAAAGCACGTGTGCAAAATTTCAGAGCGATATCTCAAAAAGTTAGCGACTTTGCGCTGTTGTTCTTACAGATATTGCAGCATCTCAACACAGCCACTCTGCGGTCTGCCAGCTTTTGGCAAAACAGGCACACATACACAAAAAGGTCGGATGAAAGCAACGAAAACACACATAGCATTTAACCCATTTAACATAAAATAAGTGCTAAAAGCGCCGGATATACAATTTTTATACGTAAATGCAGTTCAATCGACAAAAACATACGAACTTCGAACAAATATATGTTTGAATGTGTGCTTTTTGATTATGCATGTGTGAGTGTGTGTCGTTGAGTTGGGGGGACACGCAGCCATGCTGAAATTGAAAATGACATTTCAAAGGCAAACCAAAAATATTTCGTTCATGTATTTTAATGAGCGCAGTCAGCCGACCATATTACAGCGGTGGGCAGCGCCAGCAACAACCACAAGCGGAAAGCAACAACAAAAATACCGCTCTAGCGCCCCGAATAAAAAAACATATTAACGCTTGCAACGTGGGGTCAGTAGCTCGGTCTGGTAACCGCAAAATGGCGCAGCCAACGGCACATTTGCATGTGTGAACGGTGCATATTTTCAGGCGCTGCAATGCGCGCGACATCTCATTAACAATTAGCGCGACGCACCACGGGCCGCAGCGAGTGTGGCGCGGGTGCATTGCCATATGTAAGTGGCGGCAGCGGCGGCGGTGGCGGCGGCAATGCGAAGTGCAAAAAGCGAAATGCTGACCGACAAATACGCTGGCGCGCACACTCACACACAAATATATAGGCGTTTAGTGGTGCAGTTTCCGCAGCTGTAGCAGTGATGTCAAAGGACATGAAGTCAAATCGCCGGGTCGTTTTGAATGAAGTTGATGACCGACTGCTGCACGTTATTACCACATGTTGCACACACGCGCACGCACTCACACAAAGGCGCCCATGCACGCTCACTCGTTTGTGCAGTGGCGGCGGCGGCTGCAGTCGATGCAGCGACGCGTTAACAACGCAATAATGATGAAGTGTGGCCACTTTAATAGGCAACCAACGAAGCGTTGCATGTTGCGCGGCTGCACACAAACGGCAGGCACATGCGAGCGCATACAATTGGAAATATATATGTATATATTTTAGTATATTTTTAGGCGCTTGGCCACTGTGCGCCAGTTGAATTTAAACTAGCTGTGAATTTGGGCAGCAACTGCAACATTTTAATGAAACATATTTTTCACTTTAATAATTGACATGAAAAATTTAATTCAGCGCCTTTGCCTTTGTGATTTCATTCAACTAGAAAATTTATCTGTAATTCTCGGGTTGTTTACAAAAAAAGTTTCATATATGCCACTGGTAAAAAACAGCTCTTTTTGGTAGTATCCAATAAGGTATTAAAGGAAGCTTTTCGGTTGCGATTGAGCGCTGGAGACTCAAGTCAATTATCGCAGAAAGTTTAGAGCTACAGCTGATTGAAAAATTCAATTTTGTTTTTAGTTCATTTGGGCGCTGATTTTTCCGTTTTATATAGTTAAATAGTGTATAGCTTTCGCTGATTACAAAATTCTAAGAAAAGAAGGTTTTAATCGTCATGAGATTAGATGATGATGCATACCCTGAGGGTATATTAAAACCCAAGCTTATTTTCGATCTTCCTTGCCCTTTAATAAGGCACGGCGCCTAAAACCCGACCTTAAAAATCTCAATCAAGTGCTATTCAGGAATAAAACCAAATTCCTTCACATTCTGGTACTACAGTTTCTGTGTCCCCTAGAGTAAAATTGTGGACCTGTGGCCTTCAAGATACGGTTTAACACCGCTTGTCTATTTTTTGCGGGGCTGTGTGAAGTCGGTTATCTACATAGATAATCCCGAGACGATCGAATAGTTGAAAGAGAATATACGCTGCGTTATTGCTGACATATGTCTCTTATTGCTGCAAAAACTGGCCGACAATTAGGCTTATCAACTGGAATTTATTCGAGACAGCCGTTGTGGTCACGACTGAATATACATATTTATATTCAGATCCCCACAATAATTCTCTATGACATGAAAGGCTCTTTAGCACCGAGGTTAGAATAGAGAATATCCACATCTTAATATACCTGAATTATATACCACTAACAACTACGTAACCCACACATACATATATTTACATCTCAGAAGTCGCTCACTCAAACAAGCAAAACACGGAAAGTAGTTTTCCAGTCCATAGGGAATCAAGTAGTCAAGTTTCTACAACTTGGCATCCACTATTCACACAGCAGTCGTTTATTCACTTTACAATCAACTCACAAATCTTCCTCCATATGGCACCGCAACTCACCTCCTGCATGCAAATCAGCACAATACGAGTAGGGCTAGTTCCCTAATCGTTAACTAACCACCAGCCGCCTTTCATTTGACTTAATGGCTTGAAGGAGTGAAATCAACTAGCAAAAAGTAAGAATCAAAAGACATGAAGGAAAGAACGACTTACAGTCACAACAACAATGGTAATAAAGCAAAATAACGGTACAACCGACCATCAACATGCAGTGCCACAAATAAAAT
Source organism: Bactrocera correcta (assembly GCA_027475135.1). NCBI lineage: Eukaryota > Metazoa > Arthropoda > Insecta > Diptera > Tephritidae > Bactrocera > Bactrocera correcta. Next base: position 16,861 of record JAPZAG010000224.1, on the reverse strand, counting down.
TGAAACGAGCGGAATGTGTGTGGGCATTTGGCATGAAAGCAGCTCTATCTTTTAGCAAATTGAACGAAAGCTTAGCTGGGAAAGTAGTGAATTGGCTGAGAGTTCAATTGGCGAAGCGTAGAGGTGTGCGGACAAGTGAAGTACAGGCTAGCGATTGGTCAACCGACATACATACGATATGTATCACACCAAAAGTCTTAGGATGAATATATGTGGGGATCAAAGACATCAAAAATAAATTTGGAATGAGGAAAGAGCGTAGAGACCCGATCAGTCTTAATGTAATTAGTCTCTAATAGGGATGTACATTAAAACAGTGATGTTTTTTCCAGCTTTGATGAGATCAGTGAAGCTGTTACCATTAGTAAGGTCAACAACCCTTAATTCAGTCAGCTTTTTTCTGTTCAATAACCGCGTTATTTACATTTAGCGAGGACAAAACCCCTTTGGTGAAGAAAAAACATCTGCAAGGGGTAAATGACCTTCTTGTTTGGTCTTACTGACTTTTGGTGTGGTCACTTTTGATTATCTATAGCGAGGACAAAACCCCCTGAAGTCAATGACCTTTATGTTTACCTTTAGCAGGGTTTTACTGACTTTTGGTGTGGTCGCTGACCCTTTTCATTACCTATAGCGAGAACAAAACCCTCTGAAGTCAATGACCTTTATGTTTACCTTTATCAGAGACAGCAATCGTGGCCCTAATGGCTTTTGGTAAGGTCAATGACTCTTTTGTTTACTTCTAGGCAAGACAATACCTTAACTGAGAATGAATTATCTTTTTGTTTGCCTTCAACAAGGACAGTAAGCCTGAGATCATTGATCAATGTTCCCTTACTTTATTTTTCGCCGAGACAGCAATCCTGAGGTCAATGATCTTTGGTGAGGTCAATGACGTGAGGTGAGTTGAGGTTTTTGACAAAAAGCGTGAGCTCTACTAACTTTGTTGAGGCTAATGACGTTTTTGTTCACCTTTAGAGAGAATAGAAATCTTAAGTCTTGTGGACTTCGCTAGGGATGGAAAAATTTTAATTTCTTCTAAAAAAATTTCATCTATTTTATAGCTCGATAATCGTTTTTCAAGGATTTTCGTTCCATTTCTGTAAATGATTCTATAATTCTCAACTGGCTTTTAAAATTTTTGATTTTTAAGTCATTCAGAACTCTATCCAAGTTGAAACAACGAGTAGCTTGTCTGTTTCCGAGTATTTTCGTTCGCTTTCAGTGAATAATTCTGTAATTCTCAACTGATTTTTAAATTTTTGTTTACTAAGCCATGTAGAACTCAATCTAAGTGGAAACAGCAAAAGTAATGGCTTAAGTGAGTTAGAATTATTCAAACTCAAAATTCTATTACAGTTATATGCATGTTCTAGCATTTCCAATTTTCATTTGCCTGTGAATCAAGTAATTTTTCGTACATTTGCCACGAAATAACTTCATTAGCGCATTTAGCTATGCTTCAAAGGACACAACCATAAATCCATAATCTCCATATGTATGTATGTATATCATATCAAATCCCATTAGTACATTTCTATGCATAAATGTGTATATGTGTGTGGGCGCAACACACTCAACCACTCAACTACTCAATGCCAATGTTAATGCTACTCGCCACTTATGAATTTTTAAGTATGTAAATGACGATGCGCGCGGCATACAAGCCAATCTACGAAAGTATATAATAGACGCTGCTGGAAAAAGCGCCGAAGCGCATGGAGCGAATGAAGTGAGTGGAAAAAGTGAAACGCCATAAATTTTAAGTGAATGCAAAATTTACGTTTTGCCAATTTCCAGCTGTCTGTGTGGGCGGCTACGGCCAATGGCGGCCTGTAGTGGCTGTTGGGACTTCCGTCTGCCATAATAGAGGCTAATAACTCACACAAGTGCACGCCAAACGAGCGACTCTAAAACATATGCGCCAAATACACACGCACACAGACACGGAGTTGCAGCGCGCAAAAAGAACACAACAACAACAGCAGCTCACAAGAAGCAGCGCCAAATGCAATTTCCTAATTTCTCGCTTGGGATGTAGCGCCTGCAACAATAACGCACCCAACTCATGCAACACGCCGAGCCGCCACCACCCAGCGCCTGCTAAACACCAACAACTAGCGCCTACTAAACACCAACAACTAGCGCCTACTAAACACCACACACTCGCTCCGACCGTTGCGCTGCCAGTGCGCTCGACCATAGACAGCTGTTAGCAGCGCTGCTGTGTGGCCGCGAGTGTTGCAATTTGCCACATTGCCGCATTGCTGCTAGGCGCCTACGTGTACACCCCCTTTCCCCACCTCATTGCCTGTTGCGATAAAAACGGCCAGCAAGTTGACCAAAAATCATTGCCAACAGCGAGTCGTTTGTTTAGGCGCCCCCAAACACCCAGCCGCTTGCCACGCTTGCACTCCAACTGATTGCGCAGACGATTTGCAACAACAAAAATAACACTTGCAACGCCAAACGATACAGATAGCAACAAAATGTGCCAAAACTGGCCGCACCGGAACCGCAGCAACATGCTGCTATATGTTGGCCGGCAGCGACTAACGAGTAGCGCGAGTAGCAGCAACAACGAAAAGCAACAACAAATGGTATGATAGCAAAAAGCCGCCGACTTTTCAATATTAATGACCAACATTTGGCAACAAGGCTAGCAACAACAGTCAGCGTAGCGGCGATACGAAAGTGTATTAGAATCCGAAATGGAACAGAGTCATGGTCAAAACGTTAACGGCCACTAGTCGCTTCTGCTGTTGCAATTGCATATATGTGTAACATATATCAGTAGCTACATCGGTATTCTGCATTGCATCTAACGGTATAGCAGCGCGGGTGTGCAATGCGGCAATTGCTGAATTTATGTGCGGTAATAGCGTCTACTTCCTGCGCCTGCAGCGCCTTGCCCGTTTCCACTCGTTGCCATTCACGCCGACTGGAGCTTCCTCGAGAGCTCACTTCCGCGTTACTGTGCCGGCAGCTAACAAATTTGTAGAGCCGCCTACTATTCCATACGCCGAAATAGTGGAAATTGCTTAGCGCACAGTGTTCGGATTTAGGCAGTCATTCTGGGTAACGGAAGGCTTCGAAAAACTTAAGGTCTTCTGCGAAAATATTTTTCAAAGGCAAGCGAAAATTTGTGAACTGGCTTGGGAACCCTGAATGAAGAAGCTTCTTCATTAGAACTGTTAAAAGGACTCAGCAGAAAATCTCTTGCCATGTGAAGCGTTTAGCCCACGATTTATGAACTTTAAGGGTGAAAATTGTTCAAGAATCGAAAGTCTTCAAAATATATTTAGTTCAAAGCCAAGTGAAGAGTTCTGAGCTAGGTGAGGAGCCATAAATAAAGTCATGTCTCTATAAAAACTGCTAGAAAAAGGACTCAGTAGAAAACGTTTTTTGAACTTAAGGAACGGTTCGCGTTCAGGAATCGAAAGTCTTCCAGATAAAAAGTTCAAAGGCAAGTAAAGAGCTCTGACTTGGGTTCGGAACTTTTAATACAGTCATACCTCCATTAAAACTGCTTAAAAAAAGTCTCAACAGAAAAACTCTCACCGAGCGAATTCTTTAGTCCTGAATTTATGAACTTAAAGCGGGAACAGGATAGGGAGTCGCCTTGCCTGCAACCTCGTTTGGTCTCAAACACCTCGAATAGTCTCTTCCCGATTATGACAGAGCCTTTGGTATTGCTCAAGATCAATATACACAGGCGTATTAGTCTTATGGGGATACCAAATTCAGAAACCGCGGCATAAAGGAAGCCCATTTCCGTGCTGTCAAAAGCAACTTCGGAATCGACGAAGACGAAGTGTGTGTCCATCCTTTTTTCACGGGCCTTTTCCAAGATATGGAACTTTATATGCCATGTTGAGGAGGCTTATCCCACGGTAGTTGTCGCAGATTGTGGGTTCTCCATTTTTGTGGCAGAGCAAAATTATATTATAATTGTCGAACATGCTTTTGTTTTGCCATATTCCTCAAAGATGTTAATAAATACTTCATATCAGTTCTTCACTGCCGTTTGAATAGCTGGACCAGCATTCCAGCGGCCCCCGCTGCTTTGTTGTTCTTCAGACGGACAATTGCTATACGAACTCCTTCATGGTCGCGCAATGGAATTTCCGCTCTATCGTGATCTATCGAAGAGGAGAATGATGCTGACGACTTTCGGTGTTGGAGCAAGTATCATCTTGGTAGCCAAAAAAAAAAACTCGTTTGAAGGCGAGCTCTCCATGGTTGTGCTCTGAGTTTAGAACCCTTCCAAAAAAAAAGATTATTGAATATTAGAGAAAACTAGGTCGTGTATATCAGAAACGTATCACGCCATCATTGAAAATCAAAATTATCACTCATCGCCTGAAAGTATAATTTACTTTAAACCAGTTGAGAATTATAAACACAAGCGGAAAGAAATAAAGAAATATCAATCGTTCTTATTTTAACCCAAAATTCCAGCAACGAAACACACTGTCCCACGGCCCTCGAATTTCGGTGCATTTCTCCGATTTTCATTGCGCTTCGCGCCATAGACAATAGGGCGTGGAAAAAAAGTACCGCGTATGGCGCAGTCAGCGGCTGTAGGAAGACCCTACTGGCACTTATTGGTCATGGTCATATTTAAAGTGTTTCGCCGAAAATGTTGCAACTAACGTGCCAGCGCCTAAAACTAGACAACCAATTGGCTTAGTTTGTTGAAGTGTGGCGGTGGCCGGTTCCTATAGCCCAACTGACGTGCAACGCAAGCAAAGTAAAGACGAGCAAGGCATTTGTATGCGTTACGCGCGGCATTTTCGCTGGCTACCGTACGTCGAACCGGCACACAAGCGCTGTACTTGCTTGGGTGTATGCGTTGCTGTTGCACTTCCGTTTCGCGCGCTCAGTCATGCCAGCTGTCCGCGCCAACGCTGGACCGAATTGCAAAATCTATGATTGCGTGCAATTCACTGCTGGAAGTTAGTCATATTTTTGACCATTCGACCAGCGTGGCCTCAAAGTCATTTCAAGGATTTATTTTTTTGGTTTTGTGTGGCTTTTGGCTTGGTTTTCGTTGCTGTAGTTTGGGTGGAGTTGCGCTGGTTGGCTATGACTGTGCTGTTGATTTCGCCCTGCAACCGGGAAGCGCATTTTTCACGCGTCACACCGCCTTCATCTACCATATCCCGCGAGCCAAAGCAGTAGGCTGTTGTTGCAACTCAAATTTGTAGTCTCATTTTGAAGTTGTTGCTGAAGTAGCAATTGAAGTTGAAATTGAACTCGGACTGCATTGGCGGAATTGTGGGTTCTCGCGCTATGCCAGCGTACGCCAATTGAAGTGTTGCGCTCGGTCTGGCAAGTGTTTCGTAATGCTGCTAGGTACGGCGCTTTTGTGGTTTTGGCTATTTCCAGCAGTTGGCTGACGCCAAGTGTGTGCGGTTAGGTAATCAGCTGATCGGCGGTGTGTTCTAAATATAGGCGCACTTCCGCTCGCTGTCTAAAATTTATATTTAGTGCAATCTTTTTGTAAGCAAATAAAGCTGAAAACGATTTGCGGAGTTTCACCTTGATGCCAACAATGAGTAATACCAGATATAAGGCGGAAGGGATAGATGACGCAATACTTTTTTTTGTAAAATGAAGCCATAGACGTCAACTTATTTCGAAGAATCCAAAAACAATCGTTTGATCCGATGAAGTCACGTCGGGACAAAGTATACAGACTTCAGTATTCTGCAGTGGCGCTTACCAGCGGTGTGATGTGAAAATTACTAAAACCATCATGGATCTGACTTTGGACTGAGTAAGCAATTGAGAAGTTCTCTCTCGACGAACAAGGACTAAACTCTACAAGTCACTCATCATACCCGTCCTCTTATATAGTACATGGACATGGACGATGAGAACTTCTAATGAGTCCGGCCTTACGAGTTTTCGAGAGGAAGGTTTTGCGGGAGATTTACGGTCCTTTGCGCATTGGCAACGATGAGTGCCGCAGACGATGAAACGATGAGCTGTATGAGACATACGACGACATTGACAAACTTTAGCGAATTGAGAGACAGCAGGAACGCTGGTTAGGTAATGTTGTCCGAATGGATAAAAACACTTTAGCTGGGAGTATTTGATGCAGTACCAGTTGAATTAAGCAGAGGAAGAGACCTCTCGACCTCTCTTCGTTGGAAAGTACAGTTGGAGAAAAACCCGGCTGCACTTGGAATCTCCAATTGGCGCCAACCAGTGAAAAGGAAGAACGTTTGGCGCGCTGTTGTAAACTCGGTTTTAACGACGTAAGCGGTGTCTACGCCAACAAGGGAGAAGAAAAATAGATCCATTTTTCTGCTGAAATTAGCTTGTGATATAAAACACTGGTTTCTAGAGAGATTCCATATGTCAAATACTTCGAATATTCTAGTTGCCATAAATGGGAGTGTAGAGATCGGAATGTTTCGTGGATGCTTGCCTCATCTGTGGTCCACATATTTGAAATGTCATGATGGACTCTCTGCTTGGACATGAGTATACGGATGACCTTCTTCTTCTGCTGGAAGGTCGCTCGCGGTCTGAGTTGGAGTGGCCGGGAAATTTAGAAATTGTAAGTTAAATGCAAATTGTCGCCGGTTCGTCCAGTCCAGAGCAATATGAAAGTTCAACTGGTAATAGTTTCCGCTACGAGGTCTGACCGGAGACTTATTGATGGTACTACGGGAAGTGGCAGCCCTTGGAGTTCGCTCCAACCTCTTCATGTGGACTGGTCCCTTGAGGAGTATCGTGGTGGTTATGGTTAAAACCTGAATGCGATGAGAAATGACATTTAGTCAGTTCATTGTGGAGTTGCATTGCAACCGGGTGCCGGACCCAAAGTACGGTAGACGTTTTAAAATGGGCCTCGAACCTTACCAAAGTGATTGTTGTGTGTCTATTCTACAGTACCGAATGGTACTAAAAATGCCTTGCATCAAACGTCAGCAGGTACCCACCCATTCGACGTTGTGCCCTCAGATAGATCAAAATTGTATAACCGCAGTCTGAGTAAAAATTTAATGTAGACTACTAGAGATCTTTTTCTGCAGTAATTGGTGGTTGATATGAAAACACTGCTTCTAGAGAGATTCAATATGTCAATTACTCTATGAAAAATGCTTTACTCAAGCGGTTTCTATTGATTTCTTTGCTGTAGCTCTTCTTCTGCTTTCATCTATTTACATTCAATTACTATACGAAACCTTAATTCAATCACTTTAGCTTCGAAATCCTTTTCCCACTCAGTCCTTTAATGATTTTCTTTACTGCCGAACATACAACCTCTTAAAGGGCTACCAAAGCTTAGCTCGCAATCAATTTCAGAAGTTGTCATCTGGGAGTTTTTTCCAAATGATTTAATAAATAAATCGGTAACTCACTTAAGGCATACCTAAAACGTTGTCAGCAAATTTCCACAACTTTACCGTTAATGGTCGAACAGGCCGTCTTCAATTAAGACGCACTTCAACACGCTCAGCGCGCAGCTGCCACTCAGCGTCAAGGTGAGAGTGCGCTTAAATTAGACCAAATGGTTAAGCGCCACACTTTTACCTGCCACAACACACATACAGCCACACAAATTTGCTCATTTTCTCGTTACACTTTTTATTGTTACACATTTTCACTTTATTTTTTGCATCCTTGTTGCCGTTGTTGCCAATTAATTAACGCGTCTTAGACGCAGCTGACATTTACTACCATCATTTAGTATATTGTGCACTAATTTATCACACATCTGACCCAAAGCGCCGCAGCGCCACTGGAAGCGCAACACTTCAGCACAATACGCGTCAGCAATGAGGCGCGCGCGTTGCGTGTTTGGCTGTGCGTGTGCCGAAGACCATGGCCGACCGCAATTTGACTGCCAAAGGCAACGCCACAGAAGCAAAAGCAGAAGGTGTAAAGGCAAATTAATCATAATAACTGGAAAACCGAAAAAAAGAAGTACCGCAAGCAAAGGCGCACCAAAGTCAAAGCGAGAGTGTTCCTCAAGTGGTAAGCAGGACGTCGACAGACAAGCGAAGCAGCAGGTGTAAAGGTGAACGCGGACGAGCGCTCATGTTGGATTTATGTAGCAACAATGAGAGGCTGCGTGTGGCTGTGTGGTCTTGCGGCGGGGCGAGTAAGACCTTACAGAGTGAAGAAAATGATCCAATTAAGGCAAAGCAAATAAACACAAAGCTGATGCCGCAGCAGAGCATAGCGCACTCACAGGATGCAGCGCGCAGCAGCAGCGCGCGACAAGTAGCTCCTTGAAGACTTACAGCCAGCCCAGTCAGCGCCAGCGAGATGTTGATAAGGGTGTCACCAGCGCTGCTGGCAAATAAGGTAAACAAAAATAGGTGAAGCAAAGCGAAGTGAAAGCTTTCTACAAGACACACAGTGTGGCGTGGGTAGGCGTAAAAACTGACAGCATCAGGTGTGCCAGGTTAACGAACAGTAAATTGTTGTCAGCCGCCAGTGGGACAAGTAGGGGTCGCGCTGTGGCGCATTTGTTGCGAAATTAGGCCAAAATTAAATGCGAAAGTGTGAAAATAAGTTGACGTTGGCCGCAAGTCGGTGCCAAAAAGTGGTGTGAATTGATTAGTCAAGGTGGCGGTGTGTGAAAGAATGTAGCGTTAATGAGTTTGGAACTTAATCGAAATGTTTTTCGTTTGCAAAAAATATAACTTTTGCTTTGGCAGAGTACTAAAGCTGCATTTTTCCTGTGTTAACCTAAAGACTAAACGATTCTACATAAAATAATTTAAAGAATTTTTGAAAGAAGTTCAAGCAAAAGCAGACCCCACTTTAATATAGTTACTATTTGAGACCCGAAAGTGGAGAGTAACAAAACATTTAAAACACTTTGAAACACACTAATTCGCACTTTTTCCAAAGCAAGATGACCCAACACCCACCTCGGCCACCAGCTGCGTCATAAATGCAGAAGAAAAGCAGCAGAAACACAATCAAAAGATTGGCTTGCAGCACGAACTTCCGGCATGCTTACCACTATCCACGCAGCAAACGTGGCAGGAGCACGCGTCGTCGTAATCGTTTGTTTGTGCATGAAGATCTCAGTACACTGTTGCCAGTCTTCAGTCTCCACATCTTGTCTTGTCATGGTACTGCGCAATTATTTTTGACACTGTCCGGCGCCATGTGACTTCGTGTGGCAGCATCTGAAACAGTTTCTTCAGCACTCGTGCACTGTGACAGCTTTTTGACTTACAAGCATGGCTTCGGTGTTGTTATTGTTGGTGGTGTGGCGTGCAACAGTGCAATTTATGGCTGCTTGCCAAGCCAAGTTGTTGGTCGTTGCTTCAGTGTAGGAGCTATAAAAATGCAATCAACAATCATTTAGCAACATCATTTGTCAGAATTTAACGCTTTGTAAGTGGTGAAGACTACTGCCAGGTTCTGGAGGTGTACAGCTGACGTTGTTTTTCAAATCAGATGTATATATAACGGTAACTGATGCTAACATCTTTGTCAGTTAGTTGTTCGAGGTTTTGCTCTATTCTCTCATTATTGAAGGTTGTTCTTCTGATGTCAATCGGTTCATAAGTCGCAGTTGTCGAGTATTATAGCTCTAGGCGCTAAACTATTCATAGGTGGTCAGAGCTGAACTCTTTCAGCAGGGTTTTTAGGGAAGTGCCACTGATGTTTTTAAGAATAATTTAATGGAGCTTCCTTCCGCCTTTGAAAGCGTCCACAAATAAATAAAAGGCGTTTATAGAAAAATTTTTGGTACCATACACTGATTATTACTATTTTAAAATACCAAAAGCATTGCTTTCCAGGTTTTCTCTTCAAAATTTTGCACAAAAGTATGCTTCAAATATGCGAGTTTTCACATTTTCTATACAATTCTGTTAATAGCTTAAACTAATATTCAACTCCGTCCACACTTTGTCAGCTTACAGCACGCATTTATTGTTACAACAATTTGTTGCATCATTATTCAAAGCATTTATTTATTGCTAAACAAATTTCGGCGCAATTTTTTTCCGTTTCTTGACAATTTTACTCATTAAATGAAGCTCACCTTGAGCAACTGCTGCACAGAGCGTGTGAGAGAGAAAGGGAGGTCGCGCAAAAGGAAGCTGCCACATTTCATTTTATCCAGCGCTGCAAACTAGTGCTTAATCCTATTGCTGTTTATGTTGAAGTGAATAAAATAAGAATGGCTCATTGCCTTAAATTGCATTTGCGCGCATTTTACCGTCTCATTTTCTGCGCCAACAAGCCACACGCTATCGGTCCAACATCACTCACACGCACGCCAGACACTTGCTGGCCACTCCGGCGCGTCATTTATTTGCTATTTTGTATACCCTGCACAGCGTATAGTAAACTTGACACGCTGTTTACAATACACAGTGGAAAACGTAGGGAACCCTTGAAAATATGTATTAATAGAGGAGCAAAGGGTCGCGATTTTTGAGATATCCAACTGAAATTTTGAACACGTCCTTTTCTTAACGAGAAACTGCTCAATTGTCGGAATTGGCGATATCGGCCCACTAAAACATATATATGCCATACAAACTGACCGATCGAATCCAGGTCCTTGTAAGGAAAACTTTTTTATTTGACGAGATATTTTCATAAATATTGGTTAGGATTATTTTCTGAAGAAACGCTGCAATCTCTGAAAAAATTTATCAGATCGGACTACTATAGCATATAGCTGCCATACAAACTGAGTGACCAAAATTTGGTCCTTGTAAGGAAAACTTTTTTAATTGACGAGCTATCTTCACGAAATTTGACATAGACTACTAAAAATAGCCATGGTATAGTCACCGTAGAAATTGTTCTAATCGGATAACTATGTCATATAGCTGCCATACAAACCGAACGCTCCAAATTAGGTCCTTATAAGGAGAACTTTTTTAATTGACGAATTATTGTCACAAAATTTGACACGCATATTTTTTTGAAGAATCGGCACATTCTCTGAAAAAAGTTTTCAAATCGGATCACTGTAGCATATAGCTGCCATACAAACTGAGCGCTCAGATTCCAGTTCTTCTATGGAAACTTTTGTATTTGTAAAGGGTACTATACTTCTGGTGCAACCGAAGTTATCATGTCTTCCTTGTTTTCCTTTTCGTTATTTCGTGCACCTTAACTAATATCTGTTTCATGTCTTGCGACGTGATTTCGTTTACTTTTTTCGTTCACTTTTTTCGTTCTTTGCCATTGCTCCTCAGCCACTTCAATCCGCTGTCAATTCAACAGCAATGCATTTTGTACATTTTCTGCTGGCAATCTGCGTGCCGCGCTGCCGTCGTCAAGCTATTATGGTCCTGTACATAAATCAATTTGTCTTTGGAAATTGGCAGTTGCAGCGTGCAACTTGCAACTTGCAACTTTCCATCGACACGACGCTGCTGCTCATTTTTGCGCTTTTCATCTTTCATTTATTTCAATCCTGAATGCCAATTTTTTTCCTCGTTGCTGCCTTTTTATTGATTTGGTGTCGTAGCCTTCCTGGTAGTTGGCGCTTCTGACCATTTTTTTTTTTTTTGTTGCTGCTACTTTATGCCGTCGCACGTTGCAGTCGAAACATCGCATTCTACTTAACGTTTCAACAAATGTAAATGATGTTGCAAATGATGTTGCATCAAAAGCCTTGTCGCCACTATGCCGTGTTGCATGTTGTGTTTGCTGCAATGAATGTGACAACAACATTATCAGCACCAGCTAATTGAATTGATGATGTGCAAAATTTGTTTGAAAAGAATAAGGAAAATATATATTTTATCGCTGCGTGAGGTGAATTCAAATTAGCCTTTATTGTTAGATAAAGCGGCAGCTAAATAATGGAAATAAATGACTTGAAGCAGCGACATATTCATCTGGTGGATATTGAGTAGAGAGGACATCAGTGCAGGACAGCTAGTTAGAGTGGATACTTAATAAAATTTTGTATAGAAATTTTTAGATTGCGAGTAGCTTGGTAAGTACTTTAGAGACTGTCTAAGTGCGTCAAAAACCAACGAAGCCTTAAACCGTCAGTAAGGATTTTTTGAAAGTCTACGAGAGAACCGGCAGTGGCCACGTATGGAAACCTGTGACCACCAATTAGACCAGAATTCGTATTTTAGCCGAGTGAAAATCTCAAATTGGTCCCAATCAGATCCCTGTATGGAATTTTTTTTTTATTTTTTTTTATTTTAGCAGATATCTTCAGGAAATTTGGCTTAGATTATTATCCATGTCTACGCTACAAACTACGAAGGAATTGTTCAGATCGGATGACTATAGCATAAGCTTCCATACAAACTCATTAATCAAAATCAGGTCTTTGTATGGAAAATTTTTTAATTTTACAATTATCTTTACGAAATTTGGCAGGGATTATTCCATAGAAGCAAGATCCAATCTCCGAAGGAATTTTTCAGATCGGATCCCTATAACATATAGCTGCCATATAAACTGACCGATTCAAGTCAGGACTTTATATAGACAACTTGTTCATTTGACAAGATATCGTCGCAAAATTTGGTACAGATTATTTTTGAAGGTAACGCTACAATATCTGAAAAAATTTTGCGGATCGAGCTACTATAACATACTATATAGCTGCCATAGAAACTGACCGTTCAAAGTCAAATTCTTGCATGCGAATTTTTGCATTTGTGAAAGCTACTATTGCTTCGATTTATGTAAATGAAGTTAAAGATTTTACTTTTAATTAGTATCTACTGTAAAATATTAAAAAAAATATATTTTTGTATTTATTTAAATTTTTTAAAAAATATTTTTTTAATTTAAATTATTTATTTAAAAAATATTTTTTCTTTTTTTTTTTGTTTTTTTAATTTAAAAATTTTCTAATTATATATTTTTTTTCTTTACAGGTAGGTGCAATATATACAAAATAAATTGGTAAGCGCTTGCTTTTATATAAAATTTGATCGTAATTGTTCAAACCTTTCCACGCTCAAGCTGAATCAGCTTTTTTAACCGAGTTTAAGCGATTTTATTTTATCTGTATACCTACGTTCGTGGTTTCTGATGTGCCAACATACCTTGACTTCCTGTGTGAGGTTACTGTTTCAATACTATACTTAGATTTATGATTAATGCTCAGTCATGCTACTTTTTTATGCTTAATAATAAATTTGAGATGTGATCATAATCACAAATATCAAATATTAGTTTATAAAAAAATATTTTTTTTTTTGAAGTAGATATTAATTTTAAAATTAAAATAATATTAAAAAATATTAATTTTTACTTCAAAACTATTTTTTTTTTTATAAATTCATATTTTTACCTAAACTTCGCATATTTTTAAATACACTAATCTTTATTGCGAATTTCGTGACTCATCATCTGTTAATCGCTCATATCAAAATTCGTGCTTTAGGAGTGACTTGCAAAGATTTACCCTTGGAATTAAATACCCACACATATTCGTACAGCCATATCATTGGAGCTAAGAACATATCTGATATATACATACGTTAATGTATATGTGGATATATATATGAATATATAGGTATGTGTGTATATATGTACATATACATATGTATATGTTAATATGTTCTTAGCTTATAGCTATCTTCTTTGTCATAAATGCTTAACAATCAAAAAGCAGATTAGTCTACCCAAATTCGCCAAGCCCAGGTGTGCGCTCATAATTTATGAATGCTAATGTCTGGGTTCAGCTTAGTTGTGAAATATATTTAAACAAACTTATAACTTTTGTGAAATTGTAAACACCAAATTAGAGAAAACGCCCAATTTTTTCATTGCTTACATATGTAGATATGTATAGTATATATATTAGGGTGGTTCAAAAATAACGAAATATTTTTCCGTTGTTTATAAAAGGCGATTATTACCATGAAATGCTGAAATCATAACAAATCCAACAAATTTTATACATGTACTTATATTAGGGTGGGTGAAAAAAAAATTAAATATTTGTCTATTGTATAAACAATAGAATAGGCGAATATTGACGTGAACTGCTAAAAACATTCAACAACTCTTATTCATATACATGTGCATGTATTAGGGGGTGTGAAAAAAAAAATTTTTTTTTCGCTTGGTGCTCTGAAGCACATATGCTTCTAAACCTCTTGGAAAGCCCCTCCAAGTATAAGCACTAAATTTCCTACCAAACTGTAAGGTTTGCAGTCTAAAGCACTTTTTTCTGGTCATCGGATTATACATAAATATGCTTAAAATTGTTTTTCCTTAAAGTAATCAAAATTCAACCGTTATAAATCTCATAACCTTGTTCCTAAAATTAATCAAATTTCAACCATTTGTGTCTTTTATAGTGTCGGATTTACGAAATAATTGGGCAAGGTGTTTATATATAGCATTCAATTTCCTACAAACCCTATGAAATGTGCTATTTTTTCAAGTAGTTGGCAGCGAGATATGCATTTTTTTAACTGATACTAAGAAAAAGTTAGAAAACTGTGAGGCGAAGCAACTGCTGGAAACAAATACGAGCTCATACTTGAAGAGATTTTCGTAAAGCTACTCTAAGCACCTATTTTTCGGAGCATCAGATGAAAAAAAAAATTTTGGAACCACCCTAATATACATGTGTGTATATAACAATTTTTGGAGATGTCACGTTTTTAGCATTTCATGTTAACAGTCTCTCTTTTCGTAGAGGTGTCTAGGAACCTTTTTCATAGCATTAAATGAAAAAAATATTAATTTTCTTTTTGGAACCGCCCTAATATAATATGTTCTTTAGCAATTCATATTAAGAATTTCCTTTTTTGAAAAGACTTCGAAGATTTTTCAGAGGATGAAAGGAAAAAATTTTATATATTTTGGAACCGCCCTAATATATGTATAAGCAATTTTTGGAGTTCTTATGTTTTATCTTAGTAATCTCCCTTTTCGTAGAGGTGTCTAAGTACCTTTTTTAGAGCATTAAATAAAAGATATATTTTTGTGACCACCCTAATACAATGTATTTTCAGCATTACATATTAACAATCTCCCATTTTGTAGATGTGTCTAAGAATCATTTTTAGATGCTGATAAGGAAGAAATATTATATTTTTTGGAACCACCCTAATATATGTATATGCAATTTACGGAGTTGCTATGTTTCTAGCATTTCATATTAATAATCTCCCCATAAAAACAACGCAAAATAATTTTCAAAAATTCGCATTATTTCTTAAATATCAATAATTAACAACAACAACGCGCGAAAATATAAGAAATGAACGCAAAAATCTAGCTGCCATAATACGAAAAATTGTAAAACTTTCCGTTGGAATATTTCTGATTGTACCTTGGCTGGCTACAAAATTATACAAACCAGCCAAACAATTTATTTATTTACAGAGTTCCACATTTTTATCACTCTTTTAAGCAGCAAACATATAATTTTTTATCATCCTTATGTTTATACTTTCGGATTTAATCGCGTAAGAGTTGTCTACACCAATGAAGAAGAAGAATATGTTTGTATTTTCGCAAAATCGCGGAGATTAACTCAGCCAAACAAGCTTTGCTACAAACTCGCACAACTTGGCTAAGATATATGGCTTCATAAATGGGCTTACTAAAGTCGCAGGCCAACATAACGGCCAATAAAGATGCGTTGAAGTTGATATGACTCATAAGCGAGAAATATTCCACGCTGTGATAAAGGCGCTTGCAGGGGATTCTGGTGTCTATAAAACGCTCTTCAAAATATTTACAGTTCGAAGCGCTTAAATTAATTTATAACACTGCGCAATGTTTTTTAAAAAAAGTAAACTCTTTGAAATACAAATTATTTTATGGCGTTTTCTTTGCTAAATTGTGGTAATTTGTAGTCAAAAATTCCACGGCGTTTCCCAGAATTAGCAGTCTGTTTGTTTGATAGCGTGTATGCCAGGAAAATTTTAACTATGGTGAGAGAATGAGTTGAGGGTTAGAAGCAGAAATTGCATTTGACAGCTAAAGGCAAGATTAGTTAAGTGCTTTAGTAAGATAAGATAGTTTAATATATGAAAATATCTTGCAGCAAGAGAGCATGTATAAGGTATGACTCAATACTTACCTGTGATGAAGTTTCCTTTTCGTTAAAGTAATCTTAGCGCTTTCCATCACACTAAAAATGTGCTGGATGCGTTCGTTGGTGGTCTAAAGTGATCTCAATAGCACTCATCCCCTAAATATATGCCAGCAGACCGCTCTGCCTGCTGCCTGCGTTGGTTTGTGGTCTTAAGTGATCTCAATAGCACTCATCCCCTAAATATATGCCAACATACCGCTCTCCTTCCCTTAAAAATGTGCTGCCTGCGCTGGCTGGTGCTCTAAACTGATCTCAGCTGCTCTCATCCCCTAAACGTGTACCAGCAGTCCGCTCTTTCACCTCATGAATCTGATTGTCAGCGATAAATTTACCTGGTCTTTCATCCTTTTTGCAATCCCATCTTCAAAAACCTTTCAATGTGATCCCTTTTTTCAAATGTTTCATTGCAGTTCAAGAATTCTCAACCACTTCATATCTCTTTTTATTCATAAACTTTGAATTGTAAATTTACCTTGTCTTCTTTTTTAATTGACGAATTAATCTTTCGCCTTTTAATAAAGAATTCCAGTGTGAGTTGTGTTCAAGGGTTATATTTGGTAGAATAATAGTCCGAATTTTTGAAAAAGGCTAGACTTTCCTTTCACGGTATTGTTAAGCCAGTCATGAATACATTGCAAAATACAAACTAGCATAATCTTTTTTTGTTTTTAATTCGTTAATTTAGATTCACTTAACCTGTTTATAATCTATACGAGATCTTAGTTTAAAAGGACGAATCAGCTCAAACCACTTCGAAGGGAAATAGTCACCAAAAATAGAATATGTTGTATATTCGGTGGAATTTCAAAGGGGTTG
>JAPZAG010002185.1:0-20439 GCA_027475135.1 Bactrocera correcta | reverse complement strand
TCATTAATTTAACATATTTAAGTTAATTAACCTTCTTTAACGTAATGAAGGTGATATAAAGCCATGGCGACATAACGACAGTGCATTTAGAAAAATTCCGTAATCTTATATTTAGTTATAAGTTCGATTTTGTTGTATATAGGCATTTAGCAATATCGAAATGCTTCATATAACTGGTTTTGCAAATTTAGGTTAATTAACCTTCTTTATCTTACTGTAGTTTACATAAAGCCATAACGGCATAACGGCAGTATGTTTGAGAGAATTCCGTAATTTTTTATTTAGGTATAAAATCGATTTTCTTGATCATACACATTTAGCAATCAATATCGAAATGCTTCAAATCATTAGTTTAGCATATTTAAGTAAATTAAATTTCTTTAACGTACTGAAATTTATATAAAGCTATAACGGCATAACGGCAGTGTATTTCGAAGAATTCCGTAATCTTATATTTAGATATAAAGCCGAATTTGTTGTATATACGCATTTAGCAATCGATATCGAAATTGTTCAAATCACTAGTTTAACATATTTAAAATAATTAACCTTCTTTAACGTAATGAAGGTGATATAAAGCCATGGCGGCATAACGACAGTGCATTTAGAAGAATTCCGTAATCTTATATTTAGGTATAAATTCGATTTTGTTGTATATACGCATTTAGCAATCGAAATCGAAATGCTTCAAATAACTGGTTTAGCATATTTAGGTTAATTAACCTTCTTTATCTTACTGAAGTTTACATAAAGCCATAACGGCATAACGGCAGTATATTTGGGTGAATTCCGTAAGCTTTTATTTAGGTATAAAATCGATTTTCTTGTACATACACATTTAGCAATCGATATCAACATGCTTCAAATCATTAGTTTAACATATTAAAGTTAATTAACCTTCTTTAACGCACTGAAGTCTTCATAAAGCCTTAACGAAATAACTGCAGTGCATTAGAAGAATTCCGTAATCTTATATTTAGGTATAAAGCCGAATTTGATGTATATACGCATTTAGCAATCGATATCGAAATTCTTCAAATCATTAGTTTAACATATTTAAAATAATTAACCTTCTTTAACGTAATGAAGGTGATGTAAAGCCATGGCGATATAACGGCAGTGCATTTAGAAGAATTACGTTATCTTTTATTTAGGTATAAAGTCGATTTTCTTGTATATACGCATTTAGCAATCGATATCGACATGCTTCAAATCATTAGTTTAACATATTTAAGTTACTTAACCTTCTTTAACGCACTGAAGTCTTCATGAAGCCTTAACGGTATAACTGCAGTGCATTTAGAAGAATTCCGTAATCTTATATTTAGGTATAAAGTCGGTTTTATTGTATGTATATACTCATTTAGCAATCGATATCGAAATGCTTCAAATCATTAGTTTAATATATTTAAGTTAATAAAGCTTCTTTAACGCACTGAAGTTAACATAAAGCCATGGCGGCATAACGGCAGTGCATGTAGAAGAATTCCGTAATCTTATATTTAAGTATAAAGTTGATTTTGTTGTTTATACACATTTAGCAATCGATATCGTAATGCTTCAAATCATTAGTTTTCTATATTTAAGTTAATTAAACATCTTTATTTTACTGAAGTCTACAAAAGCCTTAACGACATAACGGCAGTGCATTTAGAAGAATTACGTAATCTTATATTTAGGTATAAAGTCGATTTTCGTGTATATACTCATTTAGCAATCGATATCGAAATCCCTTCAAATCATTAGTTTAATATATTAAAGTTAATAAAGCTTCTTTAACGCACTGAAGTTAACATAAAGCCATGGCGGCATAACGGCAGTGCATGTAGAAGAATTCCGTAATCTTATATTTAGGTATAAAGTCGATTTTCTTGTATATACAGACTTAGCAATCGATATCGAAATGCTGCAAATCATTAGTTTAACATATTCAAGTTAATTAACCCTCTCTGTCTTACAGAAGTCTACATAAAGCCGTAACGGTATAACGGCAGTGCATTTAGAAGAATTCCGTTATCTTATATTTAGGTATAAATTTGATTTTCTTGTATGTATACATTTAGCAAGCGATATCGAAATGCTTCAAATCATTAGTTTAACATATTTAAGTTAATTAACCTTCTTTAACGTATTGAAGTTGATATAAAGCCATGGCGGCATAACGGCAGTGCACTTAGAAGAAGTCCGTAGTCTTATATTTAGGAATAAAGTCGGTTTTCTTGTACACATTTAGCAATCGATAACAAAATGCTTCAAATCATTAGTTTTACATATTGAAGTTAATTAACCTTCTTTATCTTACTGAAGTTTACATAAAGCCATAACGCTATAACGGCAGTGCATTTGGATGAATTTCGTAATCTTATATTAATGTAAAAAGTCGATTTTGTTGTATATACACATTTAGCAATCGATATCGAAATGCCCCATCTCATAAGTTTAACATATTTAAGTTAATAAACCTTCTTTAACGATCTAAAAGTTGGCATATAGCCATGGCGGCATAACGGCAGTGCATGTAGAAGAATTCTGTAATCTCATATTTAGGTATAAAGTCGATTTTCTTGTATATACGCATTTAGCTATCGATATCGAAATGCTTCAAATCATTAGTTTAACATATTAAGATAATAAACGCTTTTTAGCTTACTGAAGTCTACATAAAGTCTTAACGGTATAACGCCAGTGCATTTAGAATAATTCCGTAAAGTTATAATTTTATTTTTAGGTATAAAATCGATTTTTTTTTATCTACACATTTAGCAATTGATATCGAAATGCTTCAAACCATTAGTTTAACATATTTAAAATAATTAACCTTCTCTAACGTATTGAAGGTGATATAAAGCCATGGCGGCATAACGGCAGTACATGTGGAAGAATTCCGTAATCTTATATTTAGGTATAAAGTCGATTTTCTTGTATATATATATTTCGCAATCGATATCGAAATGCTTCAGATAACTGGTTTAACATATTTAAGTTAATAAACCTCCTTTAGCTAACTGAAGTTGACATATTTAGGTATAAAGTCGATTTTGTTGTACATACACATTTAGCAATCGATATCGAAATGCTTCAAATCATTAGTTTAGCATATTTAAGTAAATTAACCTTCTTTAACGTACTAAAATTTACATAAAGCCATAACGGCATAACGGCAGTGTATTTCGAAGAATTCCGTAATCTTATATTTAGATATAAAGCCGAATTTGTTTTATATACGCATTTAGCAATCGATATTGAAATTCTTCAAATCATTAGTTTAACATATTTAAGTTAATAAACCTTCTTTAACGCACTGAAGTCTTCATAAAGCCTTAACGGTATAACTGCAGTGCATTTAGAAGAATTCCGTAATCTTATATTTTGGTATAAAGTCGGTTTTATTGTATATACTTATTTAGCAATCGATATCGAAATGCTTCAAATCATTAGTTTAATATATTTAAGTTAATAAAAATTCTTTAACGCACTGAAGTTAACATAAAGCCATGGCGGCATAACGGCAGTGCATGTAGAAGAATTCCGTAATCTTATATTTAGGTATAAAGTCGATTTTCTTCAAATCATTAGTTTAACATATTTAAAATAATTAACCTTCTTTAACGTAATGAAGGTGATGTAAAGCCATGGCGATATAACGGCAGTGCATTTAGAAGAATTACGTTATCTTTTATTTAGGTATAAAGTCGATTTTCTTGTATATACGCATTTAGCAATCGATATCGACATGCTTCAAATCATTAGTTTAACATTTTTAAGTTACTTAACCTTCTTTAACGCACTGAAGTCTTCATGAAGCCTTAACGGTATAACTGCAGTGCATTTAGAAGAATTCCGTAATCTTATATTTAGGTATAAAGTCGGTTTTATTGTATGTATATACTCATTTAGCAATCGATATCGAAATGCTTCAAATCATTGGTTTAATATATTTAAGTTAATAAAGCTTCTTTAACTTACTGAAGTTAACATAAAGCCATGGCGGCATAACGGCAGTGCATGTAGAAGAATTCCGTAATCTTATATTTAAGTATAAAGTTGATTTTGTTGTTTATACACATTTAGCAATCGATATCGAAATGCTTCATATCATTAGTTTACTATATTTAAGTTAATTAAACATCTTTATTTTACTGAAGTCTATAAAAGCCTTAACAGCATAACGGCAGTGCATTTAGAAGAATTACGTAATTTATATTTAGATATAAAGCCGAATTTGTTGTATATACGCATTTAGCAATCGATATCGACATGCTTCAAATCATTAGTTTAACATATTTAAGTTAATAAACCTTCTTTAACGCACTGAAGTCTTCATAAAGCCGTAACGGCATAACGGCAGTGCATTTAGAAGAATTCCGTAATCTTATATTTACGTATAAAGTCGGTTTTATTGTATGTATATACTCATTTAGCAATCGATATCGAAATGCTTCATATCATTAGTTTACTATATTTAAGTTAATTAAACATCTTTATTTTACTGAAGTCTATAAAAGCCTTAACAGCATAACGGCAGTGCATTTAGAAGAATTACGTAATCTTATATTTAGATATAAAGCCGAATTTGTTGTATATACGCATTTAGCAATCGATATCGAAATTCTTCAAATCATTAGTTTATCATATTTAAAATAATTAACCCTCTTTAACGTAATGAAGGTGATGTAAAGCCATGGCGGTATAACGGCAGTGCATTTAGAAGAATTACGTTATCTTTTATTTAGGTATAAAGTCGATTTTCTTGTATATACGCATTTAGCAATCGATATCGACATGCTTCAAATCATTAGTTTAACATATTAAGATAATAAACGCTTTTTAGCTTACTGAAGTCTACATAAAGTCTTAACGGTATAACTGCAGTGCATTTAGAATAATTCCGTAAAGTTATAATTTTATTTTTAGGTATAAAGTCGATTTTTTTTTATCTACACATTTAGCAATTGATATCGAAATGCTTCAAACCATTAGTTTAACATATTTAAAATAATTAACCTTCTCTAACGTATTGAAGGTGATATAAAGCCATGGCGGCATAACGGCAGTACATGTGGAAGAATTCCGTAATCTTATATTTAGGTATAAAGTCGATTTTCTTGTATATATATATTTCGCAATCGATATCGAAATGCTTCAGATAACTGGTTTAACATATTTAAGTTAATAAACCTCCTTTAGCTAACTGAAGTTGACATATTTAGGTATAAAGTCGATTTTGTTGTACATACACATTTAGCAATCGATATCGAAATGCTTCAAATCATTAGTTTAGCATATTTAAGTAAATTAACCTTCTTTAACGTACTGAAATTTACATAAAGCCATAACGGCATAACGGCAGTGTATTTCGAAGAATTCCGTAATCTTATATTTAGATATAAAGCCGAATTTGTTGTATATACGCATTTAGCAATCGATATTGAAATTCTTCAAATCATTAGTTTAACATATTTAAGTTAATAAACCTTCTTTAACGCACTGAAGTCTTCATAAAGCTCTAACGGTATAACTGCAGTGCATTTAGAAGAATTCCGTAATCTTATATTTAGGTATAAAGTCGGTTTTATTGTATATACTTATTTAGCAATCGATATCGAAATGCTTCAAATCATTAGTTTAATATATTTAAGTTAATAAAGTTTCTTTAACGCACTGCAGTTAACATAAAGCCATGGCGTCATAACGGCAGTGCATGTAGAAGAATTCCGTAATCTTATATTTAGGTATAAAGTCGATTTTCTTGTATATACACATTTAGCAGTCGATATCGAAATGCTTCATAAACCTTC
Organism: Bactrocera correcta; assembly: GCA_027475135.1. Lineage (NCBI taxonomy): Eukaryota > Metazoa > Arthropoda > Insecta > Diptera > Tephritidae > Bactrocera > Bactrocera correcta. The sequence goes on along the minus strand of JAPZAG010002185.1, from coordinate 14,641 downwards.
TTTAACGCACTGAAGTCTTCATAAAGCCTTAACGGTATAACTGCAGTGCATTTAGAAGAATTCCGTATTTTTATATTTAGGTATAAAGTCGAGTTTCTTGTATTTACATATTTAGCAATCGATATCGAAATGCTTCAAATCACTAGTTTACATATTCAAGTTAATTAACCCTCTCTGTCTTACTGAAGTCTACATAAAGCCTTAACGGCATAACGGCAGTGCATTTAGAAGAATTCCGTTATCTTATATTTAGGTATAAATTTGATTTTCTTGTATGTATACATTTAGCAAGCGATACCGAAATGCTTCAAATCATTAGTTTAACATATTTAAGTTAATTAACCTTCTTTAACGTATTGAAGTTGATATAAGGCCATGACGGCATAACAGCAGTTTATTAGAAGAAGTCCGTAGTCTTATATTTAGGTATAAAGTCGGTTTTCTTGTATATGTACATATAGCAATCGATAACAAAATGCTTCAAATCATTAGTTTTACATATTTAAGTTAATAAACCTTCTTTATCTTACTGAAGTTTACATAAAGCCATAACGGTATAACGGCAGTGCATTTGGATGAATTCCGTAATCTTATATTAAGGTAAAAAGTCGATTTTGTTGTATATACACATTAAGCAATCGATATCGAAATGCTTCAAATAACTGGTTTAACATATTTAAGTTAATAAACCTTCTTTAACGATCTGAAGTTGGCATATAGCCATGGCGGCATAACGGCAGTGCATGTAGAAGAATTCCCTAATCTCATATTTAGGTATAAAGTCGATTTCCTTGTATATACGCATTAAGCTATCGATATCGAAATGCTTCAAATCATTAGTTTAACATATTAAGATAATAAACGCTTTTTAGCTTACTGAAGTCTACATAAAGCCTTAACGGTATAACGCCAGTGCATTTAGAATAATTCTGTAAAGTTATAATTTTTGTTTTAGGTATAAAGTCGATTTTCTTTTATTTACACATTTAGCAATCGATATCGAAATGCTCCATCTCATAAGTTTAACATATTTAAGTTAATAAACCTTCTTTAACGATCTGAAATTGGCATATAGCCATGGCGGCATAACGGCAGTGCACGTAGAAGAATTCTGTAATCTCATATTTAGGTATAAAGTCGATTTTCTTGTATATAGCTATCGATATCGAAATGCTTCACATCATTAGTTTAACATATTAAGATAATAAACGCTTTTTAGCTTACTGAAGTCTACATAAAGCCTTAACGGTATAACGGCAGTGCCTTTAGAATAATTCCGAAAAGTTATAATTTTATTTTTAGGTATAAAGTCGATTTTCTTGTATCTACACATTTAGCAATTGATATCGAAATGCTTCAAACCATTAGTTTAACATATTTAAAATAATTAACCTTCTTTATCTTACTGAAGTTTACATAAAGCCATAACGGCATAACGGCAGTATATTTGGGTGAATTCCGTAAGCTTTTATTTAGGTATAAAATCGATTTTCTTGTACATACACATTTAGCAATCAATATCGAAATGCTTCAAATCATTAGTTTAGCATATTTAAGTAAATTAAATTTCTTTAACGTACTGAAATTTATATAAAGCCATAACGGCGTAACGGCAGTGTATTTCGAAGAATTCCGTAATCTTATATTTAGATATAAAGCCGAATTTGTTGTATATACGCATTTAGCAATCGATATCGAAATTCTTCAAATCATTAGTTTAACATATTTAAAATAATTAACCTTCTTTAACGTAATGAAGGTGATATAAAGCCATGGCGGCCTAAAGACAGTGCATTTAGAAGAATTCCGTAATCTTATATTTAGGTATAAATTCGATTTTGTTGTATATAAGCATTTAGCAATCGAAATCGAAATGCTTCAAATAACTGGTTTAGCATATTTAGGTTAATTAACCTTCTTTATCTTACTGAAGTTTACATAAAGCCATAACGGCAGTATATTTGGGTGAATTCCGTAAGCTTTTATTTAGGTATAAAATCGATTTTGTTGTATATACACATTTAGCAATCGATATCGAAATGCTCAAATCATTAGTTTAACATATTTGAGTAAACTAACCTTCTTTAACGTACTGAAATTTATATAAAGCCATAACAGCATAGCGGCAGTGCATTTCGAAGAATTACGTTATCTTATATTTAGGTATAAAGTCGATTTTCTTGTATATGCGCATATAGCAATCGATATCGACATGCTTCAAATCATTAGTTTAACATATTTAAGTTAATAAACCTTCTTTAACGCACTGAAGTCTTCATAAAGCCTTAACGAAATAACTGCAGTGCATTTAGAAGAATTCCGTAATCTTACATTTAGGTATAAAGCCGAATTTGTTGTATATACGCATTTAGCAATCGATATCGAAATTCTTCAAATCATTAGTTTAAAATATTTAAAATAATTAACCTTCTTTAACGTAATGAAGGTGATGTAAAGCCATGGCGGTATAACGGCAGTGCATTTAGAAGAATTCCGTTATCTTATATTTAGGTATAAAGACGATTTTCTTGTATATACGCATTTAGCAATCGATATCGACATGCTTCAAATCCTTAGTTTAACTATTTAAGTTAATAAACCTTCTTTAATGCACTGAAGACTTCATAAAGCCTTAACGGTATAACTGCAGTGCATTTAGAAGAATTCCGTAATCTTATATTTAGGTATAAAGTCGGTTTTATTGTATATACTCATTTAGCAATCGATATCGAAATGCTTCAAATCATTGGTTTAATATATTTAAGTTAATAAAGTTTCTTTAACGCACTGAAGTTAACATAAAGCCATGGCGGCATAACGGCAGTGCATGTAGAAGAATTCCGTAATCTTATATTTAAGTATAAAGTCGATTTTGTTGTATATACACATTTAGCAATCGATATCGTAATGCTTCAAATCATTAGTTTACCATATTTAAGTTAATAAAACATCTTTATTTTACTGAAGTCTACAAAAGCCTTAACGGTATAACGGCAGTGCATTTAGAAGAATTACGTAATTTTATATTTACGTATAAAGTCGATTTTCGTGTATATACTCATTTAGCAAACGATATCGAAATGCTTCAAATCATTAGTTTAATATATTAAAGTTAATAAAGCTTCTTTAACGCACTGAAGTTAACATAAAGCCATGGCGGCGTAACGGCAGTGCATGTAGAAGAATTCCGTAATCTTATATTTAGGTATAAAGTCGATTTTCTTGTATATACACATTTAGCAATCGATATCGAAATGCTTCAAATCATTAGTTTAACATATTTAAGTTAATTAACCTTCTTTAACGCACTGAAGTCTTCATAAAGCCTTAACGAAATAACTGCAGTGCATTTAGAATAATTCCGTAAAATTATAATTTTAGTTTTATGTATAAAGTCGATTTTCTTTTATTTACACATTTAGCAATCGATATCGAAATGCTTCAAACCATTAGTTTTACATATTTAAGTTAATTAACCTTCTTTATCTTACTGAAGTTTACATAAAGCCATAATGGCATAACGGCAGTATATTTGGGTGAATTCCGTTAGCTTTTATTTAGGTATAAAGTCGATTTTCTTGTACATACACATTAAGCAATCGATATCGAAATGCTTCAAATCATTAGTTTAACATATTTAAGTTAATTAACCTTCTTTAACGTACTGAAATGTATATAAAGCCATGGCGGCATAACGACAGTGCATGTAGAAGAATTCCGTAATCTTATATTTAGGTATATGGTCGATTTTCTTGTATTTACACATTTAGCAATCGATATCGAAAATCTTCAAATCATTAATTTAACATATTTAAGTTAATTAACCTTCTTTAACGTAATGAAGGTGATATAAAGCCATGGCGACATAACGACAGTGCATTTAGAAAAATTCCGTAATCTTATATTTAGGTATAAGTTCGATTTTGTTGTATATAGGCATTTAGCAATATCGAAATGCTTCATATAACTGGTTTAGCATATTTAGGTTAATTAACCTTCTTTATCTTACTGAAGTTTACGTAAAGCCATAACGGCATAACGGCAGTATGTTTGAGAGAATTCCGTAATCTTTTATTTAGGTATAAAATCGATTTTCTTGTACACACATCTTAGCATATTTAAGTAAGTTAACCTTCTTTATCTTACTGAAGTTTACATAAAGCCATAATGGCATAACGGCAGTATATTTGGGTGAATTCCGTAAGCTTTTATTTAGGTATAAAGTCGATTTTCTTGTACATACACATTAAGCAATCGATATCGAAATGCTTCAAATCATTAGTTTAACATATTTAAGTTAATTAACCTTCTTTAACGTACTGAAATGTATATAAAGCCATGGCGGCATAACGACAGTGCATGTAGAAGAATTCCGTATTCTTTTATTTAGATATAAAGCCGAATTTGTTGTATATACGCATTTAGCAATCGATATCGAAATTCTTCAAATCATTAATTTAACATATTTAAAATAATTAACCTTCTTTAACGTAATGAAGGTGATATAAAGCCATGGCGGCCTAACGACAGTGCATTTAGAAGAATTCCGTATTCTTATATTTAGGTATAAAGACGATTTTCTTGTATTTACATATTTAGCAATCGATATCGAAATGCTTCAAATCATTAGTTTAACATATTCAAGTTAATTAACCCTCTCTGTCTTACTGAAGTCTACATAAAGCCTTAACGGCATAACGGCAGTGCATTTAGAAGAATTCCGTTATCTTATATTTAGGTATAAATTTGATTTTCTTGTATGTATACATTTAGCAAGCGATATCGAAATGCTTCAAATCATTAGTTTAACATATTTAAGTTAATTAACCTTCTTTAACGTATTGAAGTTGATATAAAGCCATGGCGGCATAACGGCAGTGCATTTAGAAGAAGTCCGTAGTCTTATATTTAGGTATAAAGTCGGTTTTCTTGTATATGTACTTTTACCAATCGATAACAAAATGCCTCAAATCATTAGTTTTACATATTTAAGTTAATTAACCTTCTTTATCTTACTGAAGTTTACATAAAGCCATAACGATATAACGGCAGTGCATTTGGATGAATTCCGTAATCTTATATTAAGGTAAAAAGTCGATTTTCTTATATATACACATTTAGCAATCGATATCGAAATGCTTCAAACCATTAGTTTAACATATTTAAAATAATTAACCTTCTTTAACGTATTGAAGATGATATAAAGCCATGGCGGCATAACGGCAGTACATGTGGAAGAATTCCGTAATCTTATATTTAGGTATAAAGTCGATTTTCTTGTATATATATTTTTCGCAATCGATATCGAAATGCTTCATATAACTGGTTTAGCATATTTAGGTTAATTAACCTTCTTTATCTTACTGAAGTTTACATAAAGCCATGGCGGCATAACGGCAGTGCATGTAGAAGAATTCCGTAATCTTATATTTAAGTACAAACTCGATTTTGTTGTATATACACATTTAGCAATCGATATCAAAATGCTTCAAATCATTAGTTTACTATATTTAAGTTAATTAAACATCTTTATTTTACTGAAGTCTACAAAAGCCTTAACGGCATAACGGAAGTGCCTTTAGAAGAATTACGTAATCTTATACTTAGGTATAAAGTCGATTTTCGTGTATATACTCATTTAGCAATCGATATCGAAGTGCTTCAAATCATTAGTTTAATATATTAAAGTAACGGCAGTGCATGTAGAAGAATTCCGTAATCTTATATTTAGGTATAAAGTCGATTTTCTTGTATATACACATTTAGCAATCGATATCGAAATGCTCAAATCATTAGTTTAACATATTTGAGTAAACTAACCTTCTTTAACGTACTGAAATTTATATAAAGCCATAACAGCATAGCGGCAATGCATTTAGAAGAATTACGTTATCTTATATTTAGGTGAAAAGTCGATTTCCTTGTACATATATGCGCATATAGCAATCGATATCGACATGCTTCAAATCATTAGTTTAACATATTTAAGTTAATAAACCTTCTTTAACGCACTGAAGTCTTCATAAAGCCTTAACGAAATAACGGCAGTGCATGTAGAAGAATTCCGTAGTCCTTTATTTAGGTATAAAGTCGATTTTTTTGTATATATACATTTAGCAATCTATATCGAAATGCTTCAAATCATTAGTTTAACATATTTAAGTTAATAAACCTTCTTTAACGCACTTTCGTCTTCATAAAGCCTTAACGGTATAACTGCAGTGCATTTAGAAGAATTCCGTATTCTTATATTTAGGTATATAGTCGATTTTCTTGTATTTACACATTTAGCAATCGATATCGAAAATCTTCAAATCATTAATTTAACATATTTAAGTTAATTAACCTTCTTTAACGTAATGAAGGTGATATAAAGCCATGGCGGCATAACGACAGTGCATTTAGAAAAATGCCGTAACCTTATATTTAGGTATAAGTTCGATTTTGTTGTATATAGGCATTTAGCAATATCGAAATGCTTCATATAACTGGTTTAGCATATTTAGGTTAATTAACCTTCTTTATATTACTGAAGTGTACATAAAGCTATAACGGCATGTCGGCAGTATATTTGGGAGAATTCCGTAATCTTTTATTTAGGTATAAAATTGATTTTTCGATCAATATCGAAATGCTTCAAATCAATAGTTTAGCATATTTAAGTAAATTAACCTTCTTTAACGTACTGAAATTTATATAAAGCCATAACGGCATAACGGCAGTGTATTTCGAAGAATTCCGTAATCTTATATTTAGGTATAAAGTCGATTTTCTGTATATACGCATACAGCAATCGATATCGAAATTCTTCAAATCATTAGTTTAACATATTTAAAATAATTAACCTTATTTAACGTAACGAAGGTGATATAAAGCCATGGCGGCCTAACGACAGTGCATTTAGAAGAATTCCGTAATCTTATATTTAGGTATAAATTCGATTTTGTTGTATATACGCATTTAGCAATCGAAATCGAAATGCTTCAAATAACTGGTTTAGCATATTTAGGTTAATTAACCTTCTTTATCTTACTGAAGTTTACATAAAGCCATAACGGCATAACGGCAAAATATTTGGGTGAATTCCGTTAGCTTTTATTTAGGTATAAAATCGATTTTCTTGTACATACACATTTAGCAATCGATATCGAAATGCTCAAATCATTAGTTTAACATATTTGAGTAAACTAACCTTCTTTAACGTACTGAAATTTATATAAAGCCATAACAACATAGCGGCAGTGCATTTAGAAGAATTACGTTATCTTATATTTAGGTATAAAGTCGATTTTCTTGTATATACGCATACAGCAATCGATATCGACATGCTTCAAATCATTATTGTAACATATTTAAGTTAATAAACCTTCTTTAACGCACTGAAGTCTTCATAAAGCCTTAACGGTATAACTGCAGTGCATTTAGAAGAATTCCGTAATGTTATAATTTTATATTTAGGTATAAATTCGATTTTGTTGTATATACGCATTTAGCAGTCGATATCGAAATGCTCCAAACCATAAGTTTAACATATTTAAAATAACTAACCTTCTTTAACGTACTGATGTTGATACAAAGCTATGGCGGCTTAACGACAGTACATTTGGAAGAATTCCCTAATCTTATATTTAGAAGAATTACGTAATCATATATTTAGGTATCAAGTCGATTTTCGTGCATATACTCATTTAGCAATCGATATCGAAATGCTTCAAATCATTAGTGTAATATATTAAAGTTAATAAAGCTTCTTTAACGCACTGAAGTTAACATAAAGCCATGGCGGCATAACGGCAGTGCATGTAGAAGAATTCCGTAATCTTATATTTAGGTATAAAGTCGATTTTCTTGTATATACACATTTAGCAATCGATATCGAAATGCTTCAAATCATTAGTTTAACATATTTAAGTTAATAAACCGTCTTTAACGCACTGACGTCTTCATAAAGCCTTAACGGTATAACTGCAGTGCATTTAGATGAATTCCGTATTCTTATATTTAGGTATAAATTTGATTTTCTTGTATGTACACATTTAGCAAGCGATATCGAAATGCGTCAAATCGTTAGTTTAACATATTTAAATTAATTAACCTTCTTTAACGTATTGAAGTTGATATAAAGCCATGGCGGCATAACGACAGTACATTTGGAAGAATTCCCTAATCTTATATTTAGAAGAATTACGTAATCATATATTTAGGTATCAAGTCGATTTTCGTGCATATACTCATTTAGCAATCGATATCGAAATGCTTCAAATCATTAGTGTAATATATTAAAGTTAATAAAGCCTCTTTAACGCACTGAAGTTAACATAAAGCCATGGCGGCATAACGGCAGTGCATGTAGAAGAATTCCGTAATCTTATATTTAGGTATAAAGTCGATTTTCTTGCATTTACATATTTAGCAATCGATATCGAAATGCTTCAAATCATTAGTTTAACATATTCAAGTTAATTAACCTTCTTTAACGTATTGAAGTTGATATAAAGCCATGGCGGCATAACGACAGTACATTTGGAAGAATTCCGTAATCTTATGTTTAGGTATAAATTCCATTTTCTTTTATATACACATTTAGCAAGCGATATCGAAATGCTTCATAACATTAGTTTAACATATTTAAGTTAATAAACCTTTTTTAACGAACTGAAGTTAACATAAAGCCTTAACGGCATAACGGCAGTGCATTTAGAAGAATTCCGTTATCTTATATTTAGGTATAAATTTGATTTTCTTGTATGTACACATTTAGCAAGCGATATCGAAATGCGTCAAATCGTTAGTTTAACATATTTAAATTAATTAACCTTCTTTAACGTATTGAAGTTGATATAAAGCCATGGCGGCATAACGACAGTACATTTGGAAGAATTCCGTAACCTTATGTTTAGATATAAATTCGATTTTCTTGTATATACGCATTTAGCAATCGATATCGAAATGCTTCAAATCATTAGTTTAACATACTAAGTTAATAAACATTTTTTAGATTACTGAAGTCTACATAAAGCCTTAACGGTATAACGGCAGTGCATTTAGAAGAATTCCGTGATGTTATAATTTTATATTTAGGTATAAAGTCGATTTTCTTATATTTACACATTTAGCAGTCGATATCGAAATGCTTCAAACCATAAGTTTAACATATTTAAAATAACTAACCTTCTTTAACGTATTGAAGTTGATACAAAGCCATGGCGGCTTAACGACAGTACATTTGGAAGAATTTCCTAATCTTATATTTACGTATAAATTCGATTTTGTTGTATATACGCATTTAGCAATCGATATCGAAATGCTTCAAATAATTGGTTTAGCATATTTAGGTTAATTAACCTTCTTTATCTTACTGAAGTTTACATAAAGCCATAACGGCATAACGGCATTATATTTGGGTGAATTCCGTAAGCTTTTATTTAGGTATAAAATCGATTTTCTTGTACATACACATTTAGAAATCGATATCGAAATGCTTCAAATCATTAGTTTAACATATTTAAGTTAATTAACCTTCTTTACCGTAATGAATGTTATATAAAGCCATGGCGGCATAAAGGCAGTACATGTGGAAGAATTCCGTAATCTTATATTGAGGTATAAAGTCGATTTTGTTGTATATACGCATTTAGCAATCGATATCGAAATGCTTAAAATCATTAGTTTAACATATTTAGGTTAATTAACCTTCTTTAACGTATTGAAGTTGATATAAAGCCATGGCGGCATAACGACAGTACATTTGGAAGAATTCCGTAATCTTATGTTTAGGTATAAATTCCATTTTCTTTTATATACACATTTAGCAAGCGATATCGAAATGCTTCATAACATTAGTTTAACATATTTAAGTTAATAAACCTTTTTTAACGAACTGAAGTTAACATAAAGCCTTAACGGCATAACGGCAGTGCATTTAGAAGAATTCCGTTATCTTATATTTAGGTATAAATTTGATTTTCTTGTATGTACAGGTTTAGCAAGCGATATCGAAATGCGTCAAATCGTTAGTTTAACATATTTAAATTAATTAACCTTCTTTAACGTATTGAAGTTGATATAAAGCCATGGCGGCATAACGACAGTACATTTGGAAGAATTCCGTAATCTTATGTTTAGGTATAAATTCGATTTTCTTGTATATACGCATTTAGCAATCGATATCGAAATGCTTCAAATCATTAGTTTAACATACTAAGTTAATAAACATTTTTTAGATTACTGAAGTCTACATAAAGCCTTAACGGTATAACGGCAGTGCATTTAGAAGAATTCCGTGATGTTATAATTTTATATTTAGGTATAAAGTCGATTTTCTTATATTTACACATTTAGCAGTCGATATCGAAATGCTTCAAACCATAAGTTTAACATATTTAAAATAACTAACCTTCTTTAACGTATTGAAGTTGATACAAAGCCATGGCGGCTTAACGACAGTACATTTGGAAGAATTCCCTAATCTTATATTTACGTATAAATTCGATTTTGTTGTATATACGCATTTAGCAATCGATATCGAAATGCTTCAAATAATTGGTTTAGCATATTTAGGTTAATTAACCTTCTTTATCTTACTGAAGTTTACATAAAGCCATAACGGCATAACGGCATTATATTTGGGTGAATTCCGTAAGCTTTTATTTAGGTATAAAATCGATTTTCTTGTACATACACATTTAGCAATCGATATCGAAATGCTTCAAATCATTAGTTTAACATATTTAAGTTAATTAACCTTCTTTACCGTAATGAATGTTATATAAAGCCATGGCGGCATAACGGCAGTACATGTGGAAGAATTCCGTAATCTTATATTGAGGTATAAAGTCGATTTTGTTGTATATACGCATTTAGCAATCGATATCGAAATGCTTAAAATCATTAGTTTAACATATTTAGGTTAATTAACCTTCTTTAACGTATTGAAGTTGATATAGAGCCATGGCGGCATAACGACAGTACATTTGGAAGAATTCCGTAATCTTATGTTTAGGTATAAATTCCATTTTCTTTTATATACACATTTAGCAAGCGATATCGAAATGCTTCATAACATTAGTTTAACATATTTAAGTTAATAAACCTTTTTTAACGAACTGAAGTTAACATAAAGCCTTAACGGCATAACGGCAGTGCATTTAGAAGAATTCCGTTATCTTATATTTAGGTATAAATTCGATTTTCTTGTATGTACACATTTAGCAAGCGATATCGAAATGCGTCAAATCGTTAGTTTAACATATTTAAATTAATTAACCTTCTTTAACGTATTGAAGTTGATATAAAACCATGGCGGCATAACGACAGTACATTTGGAAGAATTCCGGAATCTTATGTTTAGGTATAAATTCGATTTTCTTGTATATACGCATTTAGCAATCGATATCGAAATGCTTCAAATCATTAGTTTAACATACTAAGTTAATAAACATTTTTTAGATTACTGAAGTCTACATAAAGCCTTAACGGTATAACGGCAGTGCATTTAGAAGAATTCCGTGATGTTATAATTTTATATTTAGGTATAAAGTCGATTTTCTTATATTTACACATTTAGCAGTCGATATCGAAATGCTTCAAACCATAAGTTTAACATATTTAAAATAACTAACCTTCTTTAACGTATTGAAGTTGATACAAAGCCATGGCGGCTTAACGACAGTACATTTGGAAGAATTCCCTAATCTTATATTTACGAATAAATTCGATTTTGTTGTATATACGCTTTTAGCAATCGATATCGAAATGCTTCAAATAATTGGTTTAGCATAATTAGGTTAATTAACCTTCTTTATCTTACTGAAGTTTACATAAAGCCATAACGGCATAACGGCATTATATTTGGGTGAATTCCGTAAGCTTTTATTTAGGTATAAAATCGATTTTCTTGTACATACACATTTAGCAATCGATATCGAAATGCTTCAAATCATTAGTTTAACATATTTAAGTTAATTAACCTTCTTTAACGTAATGAAGGTGATATAAAGCCATGGCGGCATAACGACAGTGCATTAAGAAGAATTCCGTAATCTTATATTTAGGTATAAGTTCGATTTTGTTGTATATAGGCATTTAGCAATATCGAAGTGCTTCATATAACTGGTTTAGCATATTTAGGTTAATTAACCTTCTTTATTTTACTGAAGTGTACATATAGCCATAACGGCATGTCGGCAGTATATTTGGGAGAATTCCGTAATATTTTATTTAGGTATAAAATCGATTTTCTTGTACATACACATTTAGCAATCAATATCGAAATGTTTCAAATCATTAGTTTAGCATATTTAAGTAAATTAATCTTCTTTAACGTACTGAAATTTATATAAAGCCATAACGGCATAACGGCAGTGTATTTCGTAGAATTCCGTAATCTTATATTTAGGTATAAAGTCGATTTTCTGTATATACGCATACAGCAATCGATATCAAAAATTCTTCAAATCATTAGTTTAACATATTTAAAATAATTAACCTTATTTAACGTAATGAAGGTGATATAAAGCCATGGCGGCCTAACGACAGTGCATTTAGAAGAATTCCGTAATCTTATATTTAGGTATAAATTCGATTTTGTTGTATATACGCATTTAGCAATCGAAATCGAAATGCTTCAAATAACTGGTTTAGCATATTTAGGTTTATTAACCTCCTTTATCTTACTGAAGTTTACATAAAGCCATAACGGCATAACGGCAAAATATTTGGGTGAATTCCGTAAACTTTTATTTAGGTATAAAATCGATTTTCTTGTACATACACATTTAGCAATCGATATCGAAATGCTCAAATCATAAGTTTAGCATATTTAAGTAAATTAAACTTCTTTAACGTACTGAAATTTATATAAAGCCATAACAGCATAGCGGCAGTGCATTTAGAAGAATTACGTTATCTTATATTTAGGTATAAAGTCGATTTTCTTGTATATACGCATACAGCAATCGATATCGACATGCTTCAAATCATTAGTGTAACATATTTAAGTTAATAAACCTTCTTTAACGCACTGAGGTCTTCATAAAGCCTTAACGGTATAACTGCAGTGCATTTAGAAGAATTCCGTAATGTTATAATTTTATATTTAGGTATAAATTCGATTTTGTTGTATATACGCATTTAGCAGTCGATATCGAAATGCTCCAAACCATAAGTTTAACATATTTAAAATAACTAACCTTCTTTAACGTATTGATGTTGATACAAAGCCATGGCGGCTTAACGACAGTACATTTGGAAGAATTCCCTAATCATATATTTAGAAGAATTACGTAATCATATATTTAGGTATCAAGTCGATTTTCGTGCATATACTCATTTAGCAATCGATATCGAAATGCTTCAAATCATTAGTGTAATATATTAAAGTTAATAAAGCTCCTTTAACGCACTGAAGTTAACATAAAGCCATGGCGGCATAACGGCAGTGCATGTAGAAGAATTCCGTAATCTTATATTTAGGTATAAAGTCGATTTTCTTGTATATACACATTTAGCAATCGATACCGAAATGCTTCAAATCATTAGTTTAACATATTTAAGTTAATAAACCTTCTTTATCGTACTGACGTCTTCGTAAAGCCTTAACGGTATAACTGCAGTGCATTTAGAAGAATTCCGTATTCTTATATTTAGGTATAAAGTCGATTTTCTTGTATTTACATATTTAGCAATCGATATCGAAATGCTTCAAACCATTAGTTTAACATATTCAAGTTAATTAACCCTCTCTGTCTTAATGAAGTCTACATAAAGCCTTAACGGCATAACGGCGGTGCATTTAGGAGAATTCCGTTATCTTATATTTAGGTATAAATTTGATTTTCTTGTATGTACACATTTAGCAAGCGATATCGAAATGCTTCAAATCATTAGTTTAACATATTTAAGTTAATTAACCTTCTTTAACGTATTGAAGTTGATATAAAGCCATGGCGGCATAATGGCAGTGCATTTAGAAGAAGTCCGTAGTCTTATATTTAGGTATAAAGTCGGTTTTCTTGTATATACACATTTAGCCAGGGCGGCATAACGACAGTGCATTTAGAAGAATTCCCTAATCTTATATTTAGGCATAAAGTCGATTTTCTTGTTTATACGCATTTAGCAATCGATATCGAAATGCTTAAAATCATTAGTTTAACATATTTAGGTTAATTAACCTTCTTTAACGTATTGAAGTTGATATAAAGCCATGGAGGCATAACGACTGTACATTTGGAAGAATTCCGTAATCTTATGTTTAGGTATAAATTCCATTTTCTTTTATATACACATTTAGCAAGCGATAACGAAATGCTTCAAATCATTAGTTTATCATATTTAAGTTAATTAACCTTATTTATCTTACTGAAGTTTACATAAAGCTATAACGGTATAACGGCAGTGCATTTGGAAGAATTCCGTAATCTTATATTTAGGTATAAAGTCGATTTTTTTGTATATACACATTTAGCAATCGATATCGAGATGCTTCAACTCATTAGTTTAACATATTTAAGTTAACAAACCTTCTATAACGAACTGAAGTTGGCATAAAGCCATGGCGGCATAACGGCAGTGCATGTAGAAGTATTCCGTTAGCTTATATTTAGGCATAAAGTCGATTTTCTTGTATATATGCATTAAG